>CATIWQ010167006.1:0-17866 GCA_949673415.1 Euphorbia schlechtendalii | reverse complement strand
TATATATATATGTATATATGTATGTATGTATGTATGTATGTATGTATGTATGTATGTATGTATGTATGTATAAGTGAAATAAAAACAAAATATAAAAATGTACTGTAGTCTCCCGACAATTTGATCTCTTATAACGCACTTGCCTTCCCCGGCAACGGCGTCAAAAACTTGTTCGCCACTTTTCTACTAATAATATAAAAGTTTTAAATACGAAAAAGTGTTGTCAGTACCTCTTATCAAATAGAAAAATGATAATAACTGCAAGTATACAATTGTGATGTAGTTTTAAAAGATATCGATCCCATAGGGAAGGAATTCGGTTCTGAGGACCAACTAGAGTTACGGAACAAAAGAAATAAGATAAATTGTAGGGTTTGGATGGTAGACTGATGAATAGACAGATGCATGAACAGATTAGAGAAGATGTAAACTATATTTATATTCCCTAAGAACAAGTATAGTAGAGAAAAACATGAAAATTTATCAAGAATATTTCATACACTAGATAACTTTGACAAACACGGTTCTAGACGCCCAAATATGGAATAATTCATCATAGAGCAACACATTAAATGACTTTTCTAAATCTAGGGTAAACAAATTATTACACTTATAAAAACCTGGATAACAATAATACTATGCTTAGTACAGGTCTCTCTCACATAGCCATATTTAGCAAGTTACCACTCCAAAAATGTTGGCTAACTAAACAGCGTTATAATCACTTATCCCATGATTATACACAATCTTGTTAACCTCGAAACTACTCTTCAAGTTAACTCGAAAGCATATAACTTCATTAATATAAATAATGCAAAACGAAATACTCGTTATGACACAAGGGCATATCATAAAATTCAAGTAGAAAACAAAGTAAAGTTGTAAGGTATGCAAGTGAAAGCTAAAGTTGATCAAACCGTATCTACTCTTTTAATGGGAGTCGTCAATTCCCGCAATTCTTACGTCTACTTTGAATTTGGTCTCGACTCGTACAGAACTTCCGCTAGGATGCTATTCTTTGTGAATATTGAATAAATGAATGTTGAAGAATAGAAACTTTTATTGATAAGTGCTTTGCAATTACACTCATACAACAATCGCTCGAATTTGTGGAGAAATCTTGTGATCGAAATAAGAATACAATCACTTATACATATTTCTCACTAACACTTTGAATGTAACAAAATCTATACAATTTTCATTCTCTATCTATGCATACATGAATTCTTCATATGCATCAACCATAGCACACTATCTCACACCCCATGAAAATGGTTGGTTTGGGACTCTATTTATAGAGTGCAGAAGGGTTGTGTCTATCAAAACGAAGAGTCATGTTCATTGACGAAGGGTTGCATCACTTCAAAGTGATTGGATGCAAGGTTTCATCCACATCTTTAATGGAAAGGAACCTTTTCGTGATTGGATTGCTTCCAAAAGGTGTCTTTTCGTCTGACAGTTGATGGCGGTTGATCGTTCTTATCCGGTGGTTGAAAATTGAGAAGAGTTGACCAAAAACCATCACAAGTCATGAAAGCGATATACATGTCATGATCATGAACAATAGTTGGTAAATTTCTATTTGTGAAGGATGATAAGTCGTGATCGCAAATGGGTATCAAGATCGTGACATGTGCTTTTCTTCATGATTTTTCTTTGTAACTTTGCCGATCTTTGATAACTTCGATCCTAAGCCAATTCCTTGTGTTCTACGCATCTTTTTGCACTTTTTTCACTCTTTTTATATTGAATTCCAACTTTGATCATTTTACTCCCAAGATTCACCTAGTTTATGCACTTGCATAAAAAATAACTACATTGAAATCTTTTATATGAAGTATAAAATGACTCTAAACAGTATCGTTTTATGATTGAAAATATCAAGATAATAAGCGTAACTATACACTTATCAAACTTCTACCTGAATTATGTTCTAGATAATCTAAGTCCCAAACATCCCTGCAAGAATGCTTTTTCATGTAAGATGAATGATTATGAGTGGTATAAGGGAAACTGTGAGTTTGTTACAAAGCTCATGTTAGACAACATACTCTTGAAGTACACGCATGTGTACAAAGGTTTGGATCTTGCATCCATGATTCATCATCTCAATTTGGTGGAAAGTCTGGAAAGTAGACTATTCTATAGTAAATTGCAAGGAGACACCTCAAGAGTTGGTTATATGCACATATGAGAACTCTGAGCAGTTAATGGATCTAGGTATCGTGTACAGTGAGAAATCCTTGAGAGAAATGGTATTGAGGGGATTGCCCAATATATACGATTCTTTCAAAAAGATGCTTAAGGAGTGTTATCCTAACTATGCTTTAACCCAGCTCACAGATTTGCTCGAGATTTATGAGATTGAGTTTAGAAATAAACTCAAAGAGTAAGTAAATGCTGATGACCTTAAGTTAAAGAAACTTAAATGTGTAAAAGTTAAGAGCAAGCTCATGAAGTGGTTGGAGCTGAAAAGGGAAAATATTTCTCTTGGAACAAGCTCATTAGATAATGATGAGAGTTGTGGCTCGAAACTTCGAAAGATATATTCATACTAGAGAGTTTCTATATAGTTCCTTATGAGTCTACATGGGTATTAGATACTGGTTATAGTACTCATATTCTGTACTTCTGTGTAGGGGTTGCGGAATAATAGGAGGCTTGCAAAGAGGGAAATAGACCTAAGAGTTAGAAATGGAGCACGGGTTGCTGCAACAGTTGTAGGGACATATAGCCTTCTTTTTCCTAGTGGCCTTGTTTTAGTTTGAACAATTGCCATTATATTCCTATTGTCACTAAGAATATTATTCATGTTGTGTGTTTAGCAACAGATGGATTTAAAATTTTATTTTTAAATAATAATTGTTAAATTTGACATGATAATTTTCTTTATGCTTGTGGAATGTGTGTGGATGGCATTTATGTTCTGGATACTAAAACTAAAATTCTAAACATGAACATTGTTAAGAAATCGAAGATAGATAATGAGAAATTTTCATACTTATGGCATTATCATCTAGGCCATATAAATGAGACTTGCGTAACTAAGTTGCACAAATGTGGTGACTTGGGCTAAATGGAATGTGAATCCAACGGGGCATGCGAACCTTGTTTAAAGGGTAAAATGGCAAAGAAACCTTTCAAAGGAAAGGGTCAACGTGCCACGAATACTTTGGAAATGATATATTCTGATGTATGTGGTCCAATGAGTGTTAAAACACCTAAAGGTTTTATCTACTTGATAACCTTTATTGATGATTACTCACGGTATGGTTATTTGTACCTAATGAGGAACAAGTCTAAAAGTTTTGAAAAATTCAAAGAATTCAGAACCAAAGTAGAGAAACAACTTGGGAAAAGTATCAAAACTCTTCGATCAGATCAAGGCAGTGAATACTAAAGCCAAGAGTTTCAGGATAATCTAAGGGATAATGTTATTTTATCCCAATGGAAACCTCCTTATACACCCAACAAAATGGAGTGTTAGAAAGGAGAAATTAAACCCTACTCGTTATGGTTCGGTCCACGATGAGCCAATCATAACTCAGTAGATCCTTTTGGGGTTATGCACTTGAGGGTGCAGTTTATATTCTAAATAGAGTACCCTTGAAATCAGTTGATCAAACACCATACGAAATGTGGTATAGTAAGAAACCAATTATTTCTCACTTGAGAGTTTAGGGATGTTATGCTTATGTAAAGAGGATAAGTTCAAATAAGTTGGGTGCTAAGTCTGACAGGTGTAAATTCTTAGGTTACCCTAAGGAGACTATGGGTTATACCTTTTACGATCCCAAGGAATAAAATGTACTTATTTCTAGGAATGCTCGGTTTCTCGAGAAGGAACATATACTTACGAAACCTAGTGGGAGCAATCTTGAGATGGGCGTTCAAGAAGCTCAATCAGATAATCAACTGATTGTTCTTACACCTATTACATAAGAAAGTGTAAGCACGAAACAGCCTATTATAAAATTGACATTGCGTAGGTTAGGTCGGGCTCCCATCTTTCCCGATAGATATGGTTATTTCATCATTGATGTAAGCATATCTTCCTTATGGAAGATGATGAGCCCAAGACTTATAAAGAGGCAATGGAAGGCTCAGAATTTGACAAATGGTTTACAAACATAAGTCAGAGATGGACTCCATGTAAGAAAATCAATTCTGGAACTTGGTTGATTCTCCAAGTGGGATTAAGCCCATAGGATGAAAATGGGTTTTCAAGAAGAAAACTGACATAGATAGTAATGTGATCACCTATAAAGCAAGGCTAGTTGTAAAAGGTTATAATCAAAAGGACGGTATTGACTATGATGAAACCTTTTCACCGGTAGCCATGCTATAGTTTATTATAATACTATTTGCCATCGCTACTCATAACGATTATGAGATCTGGCATATGGATGTGAATACTGTGTTCCTCAATAGGAACCTCGATCAGGATGAATATATAATACAAACCAAAGGTTTTACATCCTAGGTTGGCTCGAAAGTATGCAAGTTGCAAAGGTCCATTTATGGACTTAAGCAAGCATCAAGGAGTTGGAATATTAGGTTTGACGAGACAATTTGGGAAATTAGTTTTGAGTCAAATGCTAATGAACCCTGTTTATATAAGAAGGCTAGTGGGAGTGTGATCGTTTTCCTTGTATTATATGTCGATGACATATTACTGATAGGAAACGATTTTCCTTTTCTTCAAACAGTTAATTCATGGTTTCCAAAGAAGTTCTCCATGAAACACCTAGGAGAAGCAGCTTTTATACTTGGTATAAAGATCTACCGTGATAAATCTAAAAGGCTGCTAGGTCTTTCTCAAAGTACATACATAGACAAGGTTTTGGCTAGATTTAACCTTGAGTAATCAAAAAAGGGTTATCTCCCAATGTCTTACGAGATTAACCTTTCTAAATTTGAGTGTCCGAGAACACAAGAGGAGAGACTATGCATGAATGGAATACCCTATGCTTCGGAAATATGATCCATCATGTATGATATGGTATGCACTCGGCTTGACATCTCACATGCATTGAGCGTCACGAGCAGATTTCAATCTGATCTAGGTGAGAAGCATTGGATGACCGTTAAAACTATCCTCAAGTACTTATGAAGGGCTTTTTTTGGTTTATGGAGAAAGTGATCACTCTATGAAGGGATACATCGACGTGATTTTTTAGTTTAACAAGGATGATTACAAGTCTCAGTTAGGTTATGTGTTTATGTTAAATGGAGGGGCAGTTGTTTGGAAGAGTTTCAAACAGGATACGATAATAAGTCTGAATATATAGCTGCTTTTGAAGCAACTAAGCAAGTTTTCTGGTGTAAGGAATTTATTAGTGATCTTGGCGTGGTATCCAACATTACTCAGGCAAAGGAATCATGATCTCGTTAGAGAAACATAAATGTACTAAGAAAATACCATCTCATTCAAGAGATGGTAGCTCGAAAGGATATAAGCTTAGAATGCATCCCTACGGATTAGAATCTAGCAGATGGGCTAATAAAGCCATTAACTTAGGTTAAGCATGACCAGCATGTTAACGAGTATGGTATGAAGCATATGAGCAATTGGCTCTAGTGCAGGTGGGAGGCAATTAGGGAGATTTATCTTTATTAGTTCATAATGTACAGATTATTATTATCAATAATAAGGCATCTTAGTTATATATAGAAGATTAATTCTAAATTGTGTATCTCGTTGATATTATATAAATGTTATTATGTATATGTTCTAAATTGGTGTCAAAGTCTTATTGCATTAGCAGTACGAGTATCCTCAGACCTGAGATACCGGTTACCTTGAGTGGGAGTTGCTATACTTTGGGTCATACTTACTCATATCTTGGTGATCATGATGATATGGGTGATTACGGGTATAGTGATGATCACTCATTGGTAAGTCGAGTAGTCAAGATGGGATCCATCGCTCCTGATACAGTGATATAATGGGAGTTATACCTTAAGACCTCTTATTGAAGTGACACACTCATAAACCTCTTATCAGAGTGTGAGATTGATAGAATGGGTTTTTAGTCCATCTCAATACATAGTGGCGAGTGGTGTTCTTTATGACCAAGTTCAATTCTAGGATAGCTACAACTGTTTCATGAGCTAACACTTAATTCGAGCTCCATAAACTGGATGGTACTTAAAATGATAGAAGGAGTGTATTGTACTAGTTACTATTGTGGAACCTGATTAAGTCACAGGCACGTGATGTTCCAAGTATCGGGGGATCATAAACCATTGCTAGAAAGCCCATTTGATAGTCTAGAATTATCAAGTTCCATATCAGTATGGAACACTAAGCCTACAGGTTCCTAAATGGGAAGCCAAGTTTAGATTAACCTCTAGCTGCTCTATACTTCGAGATCCTATGAGATCACACGTGTTGGGTCTTTACTAGACTATGTAAAGAACTTATAAGCTAGGTTTATGCTGAGAATATAAGGGAAAGTCAAACTCGTTGGATGAGTTATTAATTGGTTGGACCAAATAATAATTAAAGAAATTTTTTAAGGAGGGATAAAATTCTGAGGAGTAAAAGGGAATTTTTCCTTTTATGAGTAAGCCCCATGAACACAGGTTTTTCGCAGGTAAGGGCTTGCATGTTAGCCTCACGAGCACCGAAGGTGTGCTCATAAGCCACCAGCATGCGTTAGCTTGCCCTAGCACATGTCGGTGGGCTGTAGGCTCGCAATGTAGGCCCATCGGCATAGACCGTAAGCTGGTTTGTGAGACAAGGTAAGCCCATTAGGGCTTAACTTATACGGTAGCATACATCCCATGCAAGCGGGTTGTGTTGGAAGGTTGACCCGCAGAGCTTGGAGCTCCGCGCGATCAACCCATTTTGTAGGATGGGAAATCCCATCCCACATTGCTAAAAAAGGGAGCATGTTGCTCCCCTTCTTCCTATAAAAGGATACCTCCTCCTCCTTTATTCCGTACTTCAGCTCAGCCTTTCCTTCTAAGTTTCGACTTCTTTTCTTTGCGAATTTTGTGAGATCCTCCACGAGTCTTTCCTTCTAAAGGCTTATTCCTATTTTGCAAAGATCCTTCTTAGTTATATTTTTAAGTTGGTCTACGAGTGATCTAGAAACTACTTGTTAACTAATAAGTTCTTCCTCTTCATGAGGTTTTGGTCAGTTAGGGTCCATGTGGACTAATCATAGAGGTCATCTTGGTTTGGAGGCTTGTGCTAATAGAGTGTTGTTTGATTGTTTTAATGGAGTGTCATACCAAGGGAAAGGCACACACCAACTGGTAATGCTCTAATCTTAGATGCTCAGTTTCTTTTATTAAGTTTTATAAATCTATAAGCATCTATGGAGCGTTTCAATTTAGATTATATCAATCATGTCATGCTTAGGAGATCCTTTAGAGTTGATCTTAAGTTTTGAAATTTCATCGTGCAAGTTCGTAGTTCAATTACTACCTTAATTAACCAACAGGATCTCCACAAGGCAAGCGTCATCTTTCCAAGTAGCCAGGTTTCTATGGACTTTATTCTATATGATTGGAAAAGGAAATCAATTATTAGGATACATAACGTCAAGATCAGTCTTGTTTGAATCATTCAAATGGATCCAAAACCACTTGTCCTTCACCATCTTCAGCGATCCTTTCTCTTTTAGTAATCGAGGTAGCTTCAATTGGCACGATTTAGATGCAAAGTATAGAAGGTTGTCACCCCCAGTTGAAAAGGATGGAAGAAGCATCGTAAAACAAACTCGTCCAACCAAATCCTTAAATCGTTGCAAGCTTATTCAAAAGGAGAAGCTCTAATATCGAGTTCGTTGAGATCTGGCCTAGAGATATGTTGAATTCTCTTTCGAAATTGATGCAATATCACGGCCTGTAGGGATATGAAATTCCCACTCATCAATCAATAAAATGTGTAGTCCGAAGGTCCTTTCAAGAGGAGAGTCAATAGTTGTAGAAGCACCGAGAACAGAACCGAGTACCCCAGGATGATTTGTCAACATCTTCATATAATGCTCGATTTATTCAATGGAGATGGTGGAATGAACGAAGACGCCGCCATCTGGAGAGAGTTCAGAATTTTTAGGTTTGTTAGAAGTAGGTTTGGCATTATAAACAGCTAAGGACATAGGGACAGGGGGAAGATCAGTACAAATGAAAGGATTTTTATGGGCCCGAGGTAAAGAGTAAGATGAAGACGCAGTCGAGCATACAGTAGCTTCAGACACCTCGATTTGTCTTATCGGAACCTGATTTTGAATCAATTCAGGCTTTATGAGGAGTCGGTTGATGGTGATAGACACTTATGGTTACAACTGGAATAGGCCGAATTACCTCAATAGAAGGAGAAGACAGAGAAGTACCCCCACCGGAAGAAGAAGAAGAACTTGAAACGAAAACGGTAGACATTTTATTTTATATAGGAAAAGAGAATAATAGAAAGAAACTCATCGGAAAAGATGATCAAAGTTGAAGAGGAAATCGTTGGAAATCGCCTTTAGCTGAGAGAGCAGAAGATTGGTGAAAAAGGAAAAAATAAGGAAAAATCTACAATTTATAAGAATAAAGGGGAAGTGGGAAAGTTAAAAATTTGAAATAAATGCAATGATTATGTTTGCTTTGGAAAGTGAAAACATCAGGGCATCCCCCAAATGAGGTGGCCAAAGGATGCCCATGAAGACCACTCTCAAGCATAACTTGACAAAATCGAGGCTCGAGCAAATTCGGTCACAACAATAAGGGAAACATCTCCAGAAACATACTTCCATACCGACCGATCTCGAAACAACATTGGCATTTACCTATTTTTGGTGAACCGACAACAATACAATCCTCGGCATAAATTGTAATCATGGATTGCGTCCTCAGCTTCACCTCTCGTCAATTAACCGTAGGATATTGTGCCTTAATAATCAAAAACAGTGGTCTTAAGGGGGTACATAAATAGGAGGACAAAGTAAAATGATAGAAGTCCATGTGCGAAGCTCATTGAATGACCCATAAGCTGAGACCCATTCAACCCACTAATTAGGCTGCTAGTGGTAATCGCCTGGTCAAACCGCATTAAACGAGGGCAGTTGTTAAACATGCCAAATGGCACCATTTCAATGGCCGGAGAACCTACTAATCTATTATAGAGAGGCGCAAACCCCCATGACAAGTTTTTCAATTGAACCACAAATACTATTCTTGATTTCTTTATCTCACACGGTCTAACTTAAGCATCGGAGTAGCTACTACGGCAAACTCGTTAGCCAAATGACGCCTTACTATTTTATAGATTAACCAGATATCTTAGAGATAAGATCATCTTCAGTGCGCTTTTTCGCATCAGAGATGAGATTAAGCAGCTTACTTTGATTGCTCAAATTTGGAAAGTTAATTAAGCTTTTAACATTAATTTTTGAAGGATAGAAAAGGAAAAGATGATGAAGAGACATGGTTTTGTTTTTTCAATTTTTTATCATACAATAACATGGCACTGACATGTGGACAAATTTTAGTCCATGTCATTGTTTTTGTTTTTAAATAAAGATGATGAAAATGTAGATTTTAAATTTCATTTCATTTTTAATTTTAAATTTTGAAGTATGAATAATGTCACTTTAAATTTGAAATTGTACTATTTATAATTTCAAAATTTTATTTTTAACTACTTTTATTGTTTATATTTTTTTAAAAAAATTTATTACTTTTGAACATATATTTTAAAATTTTAAAATTTTTCAATTCAAATTTGAAGTGGTACAATTCATAAGTTCAAATTTTTATTTTTAACTATTTTTATTGTTTATATCTTTTTTAAAAATTATTATTTCTGAATATACATTTGAAATTTTAATATTTTTTTGTTTATAAAAAATTATTTTATTGTATTTTTGAAAAAAATGTTATTATTCTTATATTTGAAGTGAAATTTGAGGTGCTTGGTTGGAGAAAAAACAATGTAACAACTTCAAATTATAAAGTAAAACGGAATTTAAAATATAAAGCAGGGGTGTGGGGTTAAATATGCCCTTAAAATGTACATGTTTTGAAAAATGATGAGACAATAAGAAATCATTTTAAAAATTTAAGGGAGCAACATATTTTTTTATGACAAATACAGACACCTCATTATACATTGACTTATCATCATCATCATAGGCCGTGGTAAGTAAATTGTTTAATTTGATGAACAAATTGATGAAACTATCGATTCTAACAAGGCCCCATTCTCTGATTCTGACTATCTCATTAAAGTAAGTTTATAAATAATAATTCTTTTACAAATTTGACATGTGTTTAGTTAGTTTAACAAGGTTTGACTTTCACTTAGTTTATTTGTATTCTCGACTTTTGGTTTATTAACCCAAAGGATCTTGTCTCAAGGATATACGAACAGTTAACTTCTCATTACTACCACCAAGAAAAAAGAAATGCACTAATTAATGACATTAAACTTTTTGGCACGTCACTAAATAGAAATCATTTTGCACAAGTTTAACTATAACTTATTAATCAGAAAATAGTTTTCTTTCCTGAATCAGAAAATAGCTTAATCATGCTCAATTCAACATTATAAATATTAGACTTAATACATCGACACCCCCCTGAACTTATTCACAAAATGTTGTTACCATCCTGAACTTTCAAATGTGACAGATAACACCTGTACTTGTCTAAAACGTGCCACTTTACCCACTCGTAAAAATATCGGTTTCAAGAACAAGAAGATGAACACGTCGGGTCAAGAATCGATACAATATTATGATTAATTGAAGAAAAATACAGATGTAGTTTTGAAGAAGATGAAGAACGTATATTAAGGATTTTGAATTGTAAAAATACGAATGTTATGGATTTTTTGTATTCATTTTCTATTCCACCAATATACTTTACACGCATATATTTTAATGGTCATTTACGTAGCATGCCAGGTCAACAATAGGGGGTAAAGTGACGCGTTTTAGACAAGTACAGGGGGTTATCTGTCACATTTCAAAATTCAGGGTGGTAATAACCCTTTTTGGACAAGTTCAAGGGGTGTAGTACAGGGGGTTATCTGTCACATTTCAAAATTCAGGGTGGTAACAACCCTTTTTGGACAAGTTCAAGGGGTGTAGATGCATTAAACCTAAATATTATTTGTAGAAAAATACAATTTGTTATAAAAATCTCATTTACCAACAAAATCCAGTCGAAAACGTAACAACACTTGGCATTGGCAAAAGATACATTTTGACTTTCTTTAGTTTAAGACTTACGTTATTTTGGAGTATAAAAAGACTTACAATACTATAATATTGAAATTCAGTGATTATGAAACTTTTATTTTTCAAAACATGTGAATTTGCCACATTATTAATTTTTAAAACAGCGATGCACATTAATTTAAAGCACGAGATATCCATGCTATAATTACGATTATTTATGTAAAATTTCAATCTTTAAGTATCAACAATTTTAGGGAAGGAATACAATTCAAATGGGGGATTTGAATGACAAATACATAATAATACAAATAAAATATAGCTTGCAACACAGAAGCTTGCTAGGGTAAGTTGTGTAACTAAGATTTTATTTTGTCTTTCAGTCTTTATTAACTCGAACTTTTTCAGCCTTAAAACATGTGACTTTAGTCCCTGTTAAAAATAACATTGCTAGAACTATATAACTGAATCTTGCACTTTAAACTTTTGAGTTAAATAGTTTTATAAGAACAGCCCATATAATATTATCACATAGAAGCAAGTAACATAGTGGTTGAATTTAGTGATATATAAGGAACATAAAGAGATAAAAAATACAATGGGTAAGAAGATAAGAAATTAAGAGCTAAAACTAAAAGGCTGGGACTTGTACTTTAATTGAAAAAATTTGCATGTCTTTTTCTGTTGAAATCTGATTAAAAATCAATAAAATTAAAATATTATATATTATTTTATTTGTTAGGATAAATTTATTTTATTTAAATTTGAAGTATCATCCTTTAATTATTTATTATATATTATACTAATGTTTATCTTGTAAACCTATAAAATAAACATCATTATTATTATTATTATCAATCAGAAATAATATGTGACATTGAGTTTACCATGATTCAAATGATACTGTAATTGTAATATACCTTTCAAAATTCTCAGTGTGCAGTTCTTTCTCTATATAAAGCTAACGTTTTCAATGACCTAGTGGAGCCAAAATTAATGCATATCATCGATGATAGGTTTAGTAGAATGAAAGGAGAAATATAGGCTTGAAGATTAGGTAAAGATTTTTTATCAAGATGATCAATACTCTACTAGAAACAATGTATGGGCAGTATTGAATGATTCATACCTGGTTGACAATTCACAAAGAATTATCAATGTGATTAATGTGAATATTGATGACGTGTTATCTATTTATTGTGTTCAAAATAACTAAAATAGATATAAAGACCCTGTTTATTTGTCGTATAATATTTTACGGAAAAATACTTTTCAAATATTATAATATTTGTTTTAATTGAAAAATAAATTAAGGGAAAATAATGATAAAAAATGTTTTCTAAAAAAACAAACAAAAACATGTTCCATATTATAAAACATGTTACGTTCTCGTTACCACTGCAACTTCTTAATTTCACACCACCATTACCCCCACACTACTGCCACTCTTCCAATTTATTATTTTTTAAGAGTTTTTAATATTTCATTTTATTTGTTGCTAGTGCAATTGTCCCGTTATATCATGTAAGATGTATTGCCACTTTTAGTATTTTATTTTATTTGTTGGACATGCATTTTAATTATTTCAAACTTCTTAAGACAAAATCTTATTTAAAATATATAACTATAAAAATGTAGAGTATGTGGTTGTTGTCTTAATCTAATGGTAGAGATTGAATTTGTAACTTTAGAAATCATAAATTCAAACCACAATCGGAGTAGGTTGTCATTGTTCTTTGTAATTTAATGATATAAGCGTATTTTCACAAAAAATTTTAGTAACATGTAGAGTATAATGTTATATAGAAATTAAATGTTGAAAAATATTTTATATCATTGCAATCAAACATCAAAAACTATTTCAATATTGTAATCAAACATTGAAAATATTATACTTTCCTGTAAGATATTTTTCATTGCATGATATTTTTCGTTGTACAATATTCCTAGCAAACGAACAGGGCATAAGTATTTCAGTGTTTTGCCAAAAACATTTACCAACCAGCTACAACAAAAATAAAAATAATCTTATTGTGTTCAAAATTAGCTGAAACGTAGTACTTATAAAATCAAAAAGAAGACTGCTGTGCATAAAAAAAAGAAGATAGCTTTGTTGGAACTAAAAAAACACGTGCCCAACAATTACAATTTGATGGTACAGGAAAAGATGTTACTTCATGTGCATTAATTTCGGCTCCACTCCGGTCAAACATTCATAATTCTTGAATGATAAAATCAACTGTTGATCTCATAAATTTTTAGTAAAATTACATATTTTAATTTTAAATAATATATTTTAATTTTTCATACTATATAATTAGAAATTGTCTGATTTATTTTCAAAATCAATTTCACCGTAACAAAAATTAAAAAACGTAATGTTTTGCACCAAAATTAGGATATAAACAGCGGGGTCTGTGTGTGTTTGGGGTGGAATTTAACAGGAATTTGGCTTAATGATCGATTCTAATTCAACTCCTCTCTCCATTCTCTGCAAGGATGCAGCTGGAATTGCAGGTACTCTCTTTCTCTCTCTACAATTCTTTCATTATCTTATCTGAATTTTCAGCTATGGTTAAATTCATAAAGTTTTCACCTTTCCTTCCCAGTCTCTATTGGGTTCATTTTTTCCCCTTTGCTTTTTTGAGCTCTTTACTGGGTTTAAATTAGCAGTTGCTAACTGTTCCATCAAGCAATTGTTGTTGGACTTGAAATTAGCAGTATTAATAAGGTGGATTACATCTGCTTCCTAGACACCTCAATTCCGACAATTCGGCAGTAGGGATAAACTGAGGACCTAATTACTGAGGTCCAATTAAGCCCTCTATTGACGGCTTAATTGGCTCATGCATTTTGTGCATTAGGGCTACGAACTTAAATGCAGGTGCACATAACGGAACTGAAATATACTTGTTCGGTGTAAATTTATAGGTATGCAGTAGTTTTTACGTACCTAGGCCCCAAGGCTTGATCTTGTGCCTTATATGCGCCTAGGCTCAAGGCTCTATTATTATTATAATAATAAGTACGAATTGGACTGAATTAATTGGTGAATAAGTTGAAAAGAAGAGATCATAGCTGTACTTTTAATCATTATGAACATAATTGTCAAAAGCGCGCGAGAAGTGAAGCACCCTCTCTGCGCTTCGGTTGAATACAAAGCGAAGGGATGCAAAAAGTGCACGCTTTGAAAATGAAAAGCACACAGGGTTAGATTATATTGATTTTTTGATTTTGATGACTTTTATTTTTCTGTGGATTACTGTGACATGTAATATTTTTAATATTTATTAGTTTGAAGCGGCTACATGCCTATATTTTATAAATTTTCTGAACCTATGATATTTTGGACGAATTTATAATTGTGCGATTTTTCATTTTCGCTTTTTTGCGCTTTATGTAAAAGCGAGAACTCGCGCTTTGCGCTCTCGACTATTATGATTATGAATGAAGGTGTAATGAATTTTCGGTTAAAAAGCTCTTTTTCAATTCATGAATGCAGGAAACATCTTTGCTTTCGGGCTGTTCGTGTCACCTGTGTAAGTTATCTTCCAAATAGCTAGTTAGTTTCATAAGTGATGATATTATATTACACCTTACAACTCACCTGTTCGTTTTTTTAATTTGCTCAAAAATTATCAGACCTACATTTAGGAGAATCATCAGAAACCAATCTACCGAACAATTTTCAGGATCGCCATATATATACTCGCTGTTGAACTGTTTGATCTGTATGTGGTATGGAACACCCCTGGTTTCATCTAACAATGGCATGATAATGACAGTCAATACATTTGGTGCTACTTTTCAGTTAGTGTACGTAATCCTATTCATTGTATACGCCGAGAAATCCATCAAGGTAACTTGTTACTTGTCCCTCAAGTCAAATGCCTGCTTATATAGGCTGATTGTGAAAACGATTCAATACAGATAAGGATGCTTGGATTGCTACTGGCAGATTTCGGTTTATTTGGTGTCATACTCATAGGGAGCTTACAAGTTACTAGTACAGAAATTCGGTGGATGACCATTGGAGTTTTGAGCTCACTTTCTTTGATATCAATGTTCGCTTCCCCGTTGTTTATAATTGTATGTACGTTTATAACATTCCGCTTTTTTCTTGGGTTCAAGGCCAGTCCCAACATTCCAGCGAAACAAGACATAAGGGTCCATTTGATTAAAAATTTCACTTAAAATAAGGTCCCTTAATTTTTTAAATTATTTTAGGCCTGACTCATAGTTTTCCCTCCTGAACTTGGCCTGAAAAGTCAAATTACCCACCAGAACTTTAAAAAGCACCAATTTGCCCCCTCAACTTTAGAAAATGTACCAATCTGCCCCTGATTGTCACATGTCAAATTCTGGTGGAGAGAAAAAAATGGCATATTTAAAAAGTCAAATCAGCCAGAATGTGACACGTGGCATTAAGGGGGCAAATTGGTTCTTTTTTACAAGTTGAGGGGGTAACCGGGTGCTTTTTAAACTTTAAGGTGTTATTAATTTTTGACACCAAGTTCGACCAAGTTCAAGGGATAAATTTTATATATATATATATATATAAACAAATAATAAAATTTTTGTACCCTAGGTGATCGCACCCTTGCCTATGCCCAGATCCAGCCCTGTTGGACTTAATTTGCACAAGATCTGATATGTTCTCTGTTATTTATTGTGCATTCAGAATTTGGTGATCCGAACAGAGAGTGTCGAATTCATGCCATTTTATCTCTCTCTTTCCACTTTCTTGATGAGCACTTCGTTCATGCTCTACGGGATCTTGAATGCCGATGCCTTTGTATATGTAAGCTCATTTCATTTCGTACATTCATTGGTTGATTTATTATCTATCATCTTGTTTTCGGCATACATTCAACGGCAAGTTCATGCTTGTTTGGAATCAGGTCCCAAATGGCATAGGATGTGTGTTGGGAATCACTCAGCTGGTATTGTATTGCCATTATAGAAATAAATCGATGGACGAATCCAGAAAGCGATTGATCGAGACTGTACATGAAACGGAAAGGCAGAGCGGCTGATGAGGGTAATTAATGTGTGAATATTTTTCTAATCGTATACTTAGTTGTTACTGGGAAATGCATGATTTTTGTTCTGATTCATTCTTTTGAAATTCTAAGCATAGGCTCCGTCAGTGGAAAAACAACATCAGTGTGGTAGTTACTGTCATAAACCTTTGAAATTAAAGTGCAAAACAAAATTCTTTTCGGTTCTTCTGAAATAGCATGATTATCCAATACTTGAACAATTATTTGGCGATTTCCGTTCATAGAGTTTGAAAGAATAGTAGAATATGAAATATCAAAGAATGAGATTGTAAAGAATTAGATTCCAAGTATCAGGAACACCAGCAAGACACCAATGACTGCAATCCATTCCAGTTAGGCCATACTTTGAAGGATGCCCATCTTTTCTTAGCAGAGACAACTGTGTTATGTCTAGAAGTTTGACCGGCTTTTTCATGTTTTTCAATACACCCTTTACAACATCCACTGCCGGTGGCAACCCTCCGGGATAAGTAGATCCGGCCATCGGCTCTTCTTCCTTCTCACAGTTCTTTGCGCCTGGCTCATTCCACGAGCTCCCGCTGTGTACATTCATTCATTTTTTTTAGACATATAATAAAGGTCTAATACATCACCGGCCCGTTTTGTCCACTGCCTTCCTGAATTTTGAAAAGGTCGCAAAAATGCAATTCATTTTGCTCTCTGGAAGTAACATGTCGTTGGTTTGACTTTTCAAATATTTCATTTTCTTGATTATCTTTCCAACCAGAAGTCGACGCATAGTTTTCAAAGAACAAACCGGTCCACTTTCGTAAATTGAAGGGGTAACAAGAATCTTTTCAAAGTTCAGTGGGCAATAAATGATTAGACTGTAGGTTCAGGGGCTAATGATATATTAGGCCAGGATAAAATAAATAAGTGCAAGGAAATGCATACTTGTAATGAGAAGGGGAAATTCCTTGGAAGAGAACTGTAGTTTGAGAAGGGTCAATGTTTGAGTCAACCCAATTAGCCCATGTTGTTAGTCCTTGTCTGAAAGCAGCCATACGATCCATGTCTTTACGAATTTGTTTTCCAATTTGAATATAATCCCAGGGTTGACTTTCCCCTCTACGGTTCCACCAATGCCATGTATTAAAGATTAGCATGTCCACACCTTTCCACAACTTTCCACCTTCGATGGAATCCAGTTTTAGAACCCTTCCTATGCGTTCACGTACTACATCTACTAGATATACGTTCCGATCTAGCATTACTTTCACTCCGTAATCCTATACGCATCGAGAAAATATAAAATACACCCAACACATGACATTATTTGTGCGCTAAATTGATAACATCATGATGCATGGTATAAGTAATTGAGAAATTGTAAAAATTGTATGATTTGTGAAACTTATTTACAAAAATACGTTCCAACTTATTTTTTGCATTCTATAACCAATTTTAAGTTTTATTTTTCACTCTATACGTTCTATATATACACTGTTTTATCAAACTTCAGTTGCTTCCTCTTTTTACATCACGCGTTTCTCTCCATCAAAATCTCTCTTCCTTGTTTCGATTATCCTCGATTTTCTCTAGATCGAAGTTTTTTCAAGTTTCTGCTCTCTGCAATTCTTAAATTCTCTGCACAATTCAAATTTTCTAGCTTTCGACCAGTTTTTT
>CATIWQ010166977.1:0-26728 GCA_949673415.1 Euphorbia schlechtendalii | reverse complement strand
TAAATTTTGATATTAGTATATTGTTACAATATTAAAGGAATGATAAGAAAAAGTTAAAGTTCGGTAATAGTCAAACGAAGCAAAGTTTGATCGCTATTTAAACTTTAACCCGTAACTATGTATCTTGAGACTGAAAATTTTTATAATTATGATTCATGTAAGAAAGAATATATAAGCTATTATGGAAGCTTATAATTAGATGTATATGCTATTCTTTTATGGAAGTAAAATACGAGAAAGTAGTTCAAATTAATTGAGAAATGTTGTTATAATTAATAAATAAGTTGACCAGGGACTTAATAGCATTTTAACCATTCAGATATCTTTTATATAACCTTACCTTTCCTGCATCTTCTTTTTCTTCTTTCTTCTTCCTCTTCTTTACAAAAATCCTTCCATACCCTTAAAAACTTCCGATTTCTTCGTTTCGACTTCGAATCCTTGTTAGAAATCGATCTCTAAGCCTTCTATCATTATCAATTTATGTAAAATAAGGTTAGAAGAGGAAGAAATCAGGTGTTAAGTTTTGGATGAATAGTAACCTGAACTTAAGGTAAGTGATTTTTGAGACAATTGAAGTTAAATTAGTAGAATTCATGGTAGATTAAGCATATTTAAGGTATTAAAAGGCTTATTCAAGTAGTATTTTGATTGTGAAAATTATGTTTTTGTAGAGGAAACTAATACTAATAGTGGAAGAGGGAAAGAGGTGGAAGAAACCCACTGAAGAGCTTAAAAGAGGTTTGTGTACACTAATTTCCAATTTTCGGTTTTGCTGGAAAATTTCCAGATTGTACCTCTATTTTTGTTTTAATGTTTTCTCAAGTTATATTGCTCTGATTTGAGTGATTCTTGATTCTATAGGAATCTAAAGAAACTAAACTAAATATGTTTAGAAGGAACCAATTTGATTTTCATTCATTTACTATGTCAAATTTTCATTTGAAGTTGAATCATGAAATCTATTTTTGGGAGTTTTTCCAGTTTGCACACTGTTCAGTTTTTTGAGTATAAATTGGTCTATATTGATTGGATTTCTTTGGTTCTTGTGACATTGAAAATTTAAGATATATGGCTAGGTATTTTAAGAATTCACTTTTTCAATTTGAAGACGTTTTAATGGAGAAAAATGCTTCGGAAGTCAGTTCAAGAAATTTGGAATTTCTGATAAACATGAATGATAATTTTAATGTGTTTAATTGAATTTATTGTGTAAAATTTAAGGATTTATGTTCCTTAATTATTGAATTTGGGTTGATTTATGTTTGACGATTTTTACTAGAATTTATAAGATTTTAATTTGTTTATCTCCCTTAGTAAACGAGTAGAAAATGGATATGGGTAGATTGGGGCCAATAAAGGGGGTACAGTACTATACAAACAAATGGAGCTTTTTTTCTATGCTTGATCGATATTGTGATATTGATTATATTGTTATTGATATGGAAGCTTCGGCTTCGGACATGTTCGATAAATGTTAATTTATTGATATTGTGAAGAATTGATATTGAAGCTTCAGCTTCGAGCTTGTCTGCCCCCATATCCACTACCGTTATTCACTACCTTGTTTACTTTGGGTAAACGTGATTCTAAGTTTAAATAATTTCTTATAATTATTATTATAGTTAATTGAGATTTATAAAATTGGTTTTGTGTTTTTCCATCTACAATTTTTTATATGAAAATTGGTTTAGCTTTATATTTATAACTTTATTTTTATATACTTTATTTTATAAAGAAATATATGTATTTTATTTGATAGCATTTTTCATTGAAATTAGTGTACACCACTAAGTAAATTGCTTAGCATGTAGTTGTTTCCTATACGCAGATTTAGAAGCTCTGTAGATAGTGTGGACCGAATTAATATAAGTGGATCAGCTTGAAGAGTACAAAGGGGAAAAGTCTAAAGGTTGATTAAAAATTTCATGTAACCTTTTGGTTTGTAAAATAATGGCATGTACTAGTTAGTGTGAGGAGTGAGAATTTTATTTCGATAATATTTGGAGCTATAACTACTATTGGTAGTTACATATATTAAGGTTTTGGATTTGAATATCAAAAGTGAATTTGTTTAAGTATTAATGTGAAATATGGTAAATTGATAAGTTACTGATAGTTATTATTACCGTGACACTCCCGATCCGGGGGTGTTACATTTCTCATCACTGATGATAAACATCTCTTCCTTATGGAAGATGATGAGCCTAGGACTTACAGAGAGGCTATGGAAGGCTCAGAATTCGATAAATGGCTTTCAGCCATTAGATTGGAGATGGACTCCATGTACAAAAATCAAGTTTGGAGCTTGATTGATGCTCCAAGTGGGATTAGGCCTATAGGATGTAAGTGGTTTTTCAAGAAGAAAACTGACATGGACGGTAACATAGTTACCTATAAAGTAAGGCTGGTTGTAAAAGGGTATAGTAAAAAAGAAGGCATTAACTATGATGAGACATTTTCACTAGTGGCCATCCTAAAGTCTATCAGGACACTCCTTGCCATCGCAGCTCATTACGATTATGAGATTTGGCAGATGGATGTGAAGACACTTTCCTTAACGGGAATCTGGACAGGGATGTGTATATGACACAAACCAAGGGTTTTACATCCAAATATGGCTCTAAGGTATGCAAGTTGCAGAAGTCCATTTATGGACTTAAGCAAGCTTCAAGGAGTTGGAATATTAGTTTCAACGAGATAATCCGAGAAATCGGTTTTGTGTCAAATGCTAATGAGCCCTGTGTATATAAGAAGGCTAGTGGGAGTGCGATCATTTTCCTTGTATTATATGTCGATGACATATTATTAATAGGAAATGATATTCCTTTTCTTCAGACAATTAAGTCATGGTTTTCAAGGGAGTTCTCCATGAAAGACCTCGGAGAAGCAGCTTTTATACTTGGTATTAAGATTTACCGAGATAGATCTAAAAGGCTGTTAGGTCTTTCACAAAGCATTTACATAGACAAGGTTTTGACTAGATTTAACCTTGAGTAGCTAAGAAAGGTTTATCTCCCAATGTCTCACAGGATTAACCTTTCTAAATATGAGTGTCCAAGAACACAAGAGGAGAGACTGCGCATGAATTGAATACCCTATGCCTTAGGGATAGGGTCCATCATGTATGTTATGGTATGCACTCAGCTTGACATCTCACATGCATTAGCAGATTCAATCTGACCTAGGTGAGAAGCACTAGATGGCCATTAAAACTATCCTCAAGTACTTACGTAGGACTATGGATATGTTTTTAGTACATGGAGAAGGTGATCTCACTTTGAAGGGATACACCAACGTGAGTTTTTTATCTAACAGGTATGATTATAAATCCCAGTCAAGTTATGTGTTTATATTAAACAGAGGGGCAGTTGTTTGGAAAAGTTTCAAACATGATACGATTATCGATTCAACCACGGAATTTGAGTACATAGCTGCTTCAGAAGTGGCTAACCAAGTTGTCTGGCTTAAGAGATTTATTGGTGATCTCGATGTGGTGTCCAACATTATAAATCCAATAGTGGTCTATTGAAATAACAATGGGGCTATTGCTCAAGCAAAGGAACCACGGTCTCATAAATAAAATGAAAATGTACTTAGAAAATACCGTTTCATTCAGGGGATAGTAGCCAGGAAAGATATAGACTTAGAATACATCCCAACAGATTAGAATCTAGCAAATGGGCTAACTAAACCATTGACTCAAGTTAAATATGACCAGCATGTTAACAAGTATGGTATGGAGCACATGGCCAATTGGCTCTAGTGCAAGTGGGAGATTGTAAGACATGATGTATGCCCTAGAGGCAAATAGGGCAATACATCTTTATTAGTTATAATGTACATATGGTTTCGAATTATTATTACTAATAATTAAGGCATCTTTATTACTTATCAGTGCTTTCTATTTATTAATGTATCTCACTGGTATCATATGCATATAATATTTTATATGTATATGCGCATTGATGAGACAAAGTCCATGACTACTTCATAGCGTAAAAGTGCGTAGACATAGTGGGAGCTATGTGGTGTGAGAACTATACACACATGTTACTATGAATAGTCTAAATATCCCTAGTTATAGTTTCATTAAGACTGGACATCAATGGAATGGATAGACTAGCATGTGTAGGCTTACTCCTTGGATTAGATCCAAGCAACCGATCTCATGAGCTGAAGCTGGTACATTGAGTTAACACATGTATGTATTCGGGTAATACATTGGAAATCGCTATAAGAAAAACACTCAGAAATAACTATATCCATGTGTTGGTGTCATGTCTTATTGCGGTAGTAGTACAAGTACCCTTAGACCTGAGATATCGGTTACCTTGTGTAGGATTTGCTATATTTTGGGTAACACTAGCGATCAAGATGACATGGGTGATTATGGGTATAGCGATGCTCACATATTGGTAAGCTGTATAGTCAAGATGGGATCCATCATAGTGATATAATGGGAGATGTACCTTAGGGCCCCTTGTTGAAGTGACACACTCATAAACCTCTGATCAGAGTATAAGATTGATAGAATGAGTTTGTAGTCAATCTTGATACATAATTCCTGAGTTGTGTTCTTCTTGAACAAGTCTAATTCTAGGATAGCTACGGTTATTACATGAGCTAACACTTAATCCGAGCTCAAAAAACTGGATGGTACTCAACTTGATTAAAGGAGTGTATTGTATTGGTTACTACTGTAGAACCGGATCAAGTCACAAGCACGTGACATTCCAAGTATCGAGGGATCATACGCCTTTGCCAAAAAGCCCATTTGATCGTCTAGGGCTATCAGGTTCCATATCGACCTGGAATACTGAGCCTAAAGGTTTCCAAATGGGAAGCCAAGTTTAGGTTAATGTCTAGTAGCACTATACTTTGGGAACCTATGAGGTCACACACTTTCGATCTTTATCGAACTAAGTAAAGAATCTATAGACTGGGTCCAAGTCGAAAATATAAGTTGTCAAATCTGTAAGAAGAATTATTAATTGGTTGAACCAAATTAATAATTAAAAGAAATAAAGAGGAAATAGGGAAAATTACACAGAGCTTACAAGGGAATTTTTCTCGTTGCAAGTGGGCCCCAAACAAACATGGGTTGCTCAAAGAACGGCCCTCTAGCTAGGGGGCTACAAGCATGCATGCACTGCCCATGGCAGTGCTTGCGTGGGTCGCAAGCTTGGGCTTGCAGATTGCTTATGGTAAATCAAAGTAAGCCCGCTAGGGTTTCCCTTACAACCCGCGCCGGTCAGCCCACGGGTTACCATGACCCGTGCTGCTGACCTGATATACACCCATCCCTTGTAGTTATTGAGGGGGAGTCTATCACTTTCCCTTTTCCCTATAAATAGGCCTCCGGCTCCTCTCTTTATTCATACATAATAACACTTTAAAATAGCTGTCAGCTGAGATTTTCTCTCTGGATTTGACTCTCTCTTCTTCCTTTATTGTGAGAGATCCTTCACAAGTTTCTCCAAATAATAAAAGAATTCTTATTGAAGGCTCTTTCTCAAGTGATCCTTTAGGATTATTTTCGTGTTGGTTTTTGAGTGGTCTAGCAGCTACTGTCTACTGACAGGTTCTTCCTCCTCGAGATTTTAGTTGGTGAAGATCCTTGTGGATCAATCGTAGAGGCTCTCCAGTTTGGAAGCTCGTGATAATGAAGTGCTACCAAATTACTCAAAGGGAACACCCTTACCAAAAGAGAGAAAACACTCATCAACTAGTAATGCTTCAATCTTTAGTTTTTAGGTTTCTTTTATATATTTCATAAACCTAAAAGCATCTATGGAACATTTTAACTTAGATTATATCAATCGTCATATGCTTAGGAGATCTATAGGTTAATTTTAAGTTTTGAAATTCTATCTTACAATGATTGCATGTTCAATTACTGTCTTGATTAACCAGCAGTTTCAATGGTCCATGAGTTTACATTACTCATGCAGCTATTATTTTTTATTGGCTTCAGCAATGCCATGTCCTTCTTCCATCAGAACACTAACGAGTGGATGCTCCACCGCGTGGGCACTTTAGTGTTTATATGGACACAATGCGAAGCGGCTTCAGGTATCCTCTCCCTAAGTCATTTTGCATGCTGTTGAATGTGTGAGAATCTATCCAGCTGAGTTGCATCCCAACACATGGGTCGACCTGATGGGCCATTATCAATCATGCATGGATGCTGGTTTAGAATTTAGTGCCACATTCTTCTGGAAGCTATGTAGCACAAAGAAGAACAAAGGGGAGGACTACTATCAGTTGAATAAGCCACTCGGCTCAGGGTTCTACCACTTCTTTGGAATGCTGGACTTCAAGCATAAATTCAAGGAGTTTTGGTTTTACATCCGCATAGATGAGAATTATCCTACCTTCCCCACCGAGTGGTCTAGTGAGAAGCTGACTAATTTTTCTAAGAATGTCCACCCGGTCTATGACTATAGGGTAGACTTTTTGAAGGGTTTGAAACCCAACATGTGGAGGCTGAGCATTGACACATGGGCGTCAGTTCAGGGTTACTATCTCTTAGAGTGTAACCCTGAAACTAACGAGATAATTTATCTACAGAATCATGATCCACCGACTGGTACTTATTCTTTCATTCTTTTTTTTATTTTTCTTTTAAGCATGTCCACTCTTGAACTAATTGCTGCTGATCTTTTAGCCTCTAAGAATAAGGACATGCGGAGTCAAAAGACCAAGCTGGTTGCGATGAAAGTGGGAGTCGCAAGCCGACCTAAGGTGGGTGTGGGCTCTTCTACATTCAAGCATCCTTCATCCAATCTGTTCAGCGATCTGGTTGCAAAGAAGAAGCAGAATACCATTGAGGTATATTTCCTTTTTAGTTGTTATCAACTTGTCAATCATCTTTACATTTCTTAATGTTTGATTTTGTGCGTTTGCCAGGTTACTGAGGCGGCTATTCGCTCCTCTAGTCAATCTCTGCCAAAGCACTCTTTGGTGGAGGTTTTTGTGAGGGAGGCGCCTGACGCAGACTGCAGGGACCTTAGAGTATAATCTCTCCTTAAAGGGTGCTTTCCACTTCCTAAGGATGAGGAAAAGCTAAAGGATGAAGAGACCGCTATCTTATCAGCTATCCTCTTCCAGGACCTCACTTTTGTAAGTGTTATCTTGTCTTGATTTTTCTTCAATTTTTTCTCACACTTAATATATTGATTAACCATCCTATTATGCTTTAGGTGATGTCGTGGATGAGTGAGCTCATTTGCCAGGTATGAAAGGACACCTGATATGAGATGCGGTACAAGACAGCGATGATGCAAGTTAAAGATCTTGGGGCCAAGCTTAACACTACCACGCGGAAGGCGGAGGAGGCGAAAAGTGCCCAGGTGAGGGTGAAAAAAGATGCAAAGAAGTTTGAGGAAGCGAGCGCGAAAGAGATGAAGGAGGCTTTAGCCAAGTTAGAGGATGAGAGGAAGAATGATGTGGCGGCGACTAAGGTAATCACCAACCGACTGCTTGAGTGCGGTTATCTTTATGGTGAGAGAGTGCTTCTTGCAAGCTAGGCTCTCCATCCAGATATACTGGATAACCTCATCATGGAGGTGGATTTCCTAGTCTATGAAGACTTAGATGAGCACTAGAGGGAGAAAGAGTACTAAGAACTGGCTGACTAGGAGATGGGTTGAGTCATCCCGGATGGAAAGGGTTCGATGGTTTCTCCACCAGAGCATATTGAGGAGTCGACTGCTAATTCTTCTCCTCCTACGCAACCTTTAGATTTTTTGCAATTAAATTTTGTGTTTTGAGCCCGTGTGGCTATTCTTTAGTAAGCCCTTTGTGGCAATTAACATTTGGTCCTTTATAGCTTGTACTCAATATTTTATCAAATATTTTTTTCTTCTATACTCTTGTTATTTTGTTTTTTCTGTGCATTATCTTTTCCATATCATGCTTTTAACAAACAAAATCAAAAAATAACCAAGTTAAAGCGAGCCCGTCTTTACAGTCTTTAAAATGCATAAAGAAGCTATAATCGACTACCATACTAAGCCACGTAGTGAATAGCGGGAGCTAGGTGCGCGAAGCTCGTGTGCTCAACCGTCCCTTAGAGGAGTATTGCCCTTTAGGCTATTCTGTTCATTAAGAACTTTTAAAGAGGTGAGTGAATTTTAGATAGAGTGATCAATAATACTAATTGCATAAGTATTTTGAATAAACTTCTTTTTCATTAAAAAGAATGAAAAAATAACAACAGTCGATGTCTATCGGTCCATTACCTGGCTTGTGACCCTTCAGGGGATAGATAACTCATTAAAAACCTTACATTGAAAAAAACCCAATGGGAGAAAATCCATATCAAGGAAAAGAGTGCACCCGGTTGTTCCGTGTGGTCAAATGGCTGTAAAATATTGCTTGAGAGAGGCTATGTTCCAAGTTCTAGGTAACTTTTTTCCTTCCGCCTCTCTCAGCCTATAAGTGGCAGGTCCAATAACCTCGTCAATCATAAAGGGGCCTTCCTAGTTGGCTCCTACCTATCCTCTTCCAGCTTCTATGAGGCAGACAAGTCTCTTACGACTAAGTCCCCTTCATTGAGCTGTACTTCTTTAACCTTCTTGTCATGATATCTTGCAATCTTTACTTTGTAGGCTACCATCAGGATGCAAGCCCGCTCATAACTTTCCTCTAGATTATCTAGGTAGTGGAGAAAGTTGATGTATTTTGTTCTTCATTGTAGAATTGAACCTGATTTGAGGGAGCACTAATCTCAATCAGTATGACGCTTCGACCCCATGAACCAGTAGAAATAGGGTTTCTCTAGTCGGCTTACAAGGATTCATCTGGTATGACCATAATACATTGTTAAAATCCTCATCACACGCCCCTTTTCTTCCTTCTAGAAGCTTTTTTAGCCCCTCGCCAAGTAATCTGTTGGTAACTTCCGTTTGGCCATTCATTTGTGGTTGTGCGGCGGCTGAGAAGTGTTGTTCAACTTTTAAATTGTTGTACAACTCTTTAAATTCAGCCGCTATGAATTGTGACCCGTTGTTTGAGATGACCTTTTGGAGAATACCGAAGTGGATGATGATGTGATACCATACGAAGTCTATGACCCATTTTGGTGTGATGGTGCTCACTACCAGTGCCTCTAACCATTTGGAGAAATGGTCAATCACCACAATGATGAACTTCTTCTACCAGATGGTTGTAGGCATGGTTCCGACGATGTAGATCCCCCATGTGGAAAATGTCCGCCTTGTGTAGATAGGCTTCTGTATGGAGTACGGCATGTGGGATTTCCTTGCGTGAATTTGGCATTGGTGGCAGACTTGTACGTATTTTTCCACGTCAAGGTTCACAGATGGCAATAGTATCCGAAGAGCTTAATGCATGGATAAGGGTTTCGGCCACTTGATGGGATTCGCAGGCTGTTCGCAAGATTTTGGCTATACTCGTTCTGAAAGACTTATCCCTAGCAACGGTACCAAAAACTTGTTCGCCACTTTTCTACTGATAATATAAAAGTTCTTAATATGAACAAGTGTTGTTAGTACCGTTCATCAAATAGAAAAATGATGATAACTGCAAGTATAGTTGCAATATAGTTTTAAAAGATATCGATCCTACAAGGAAGGAATTCAGTTCTAAGGACAAACTAGAGTTACGGAACAAAGAAATTAGATAAATTGTAGGGTTTGGATGATAGACTGATGAATAGATAGATGCATGAATAGATTAGAGAAGATGTAAACTATATAGATATTCCCTGAGAGCAAGTATAGTAGAGAAAAACATGCAAAATCATCAAGAATATTTCATACACTAGATAACTTTAACAAACACGGTTCTAGATGCCCAAATATTCAATAATTCACTGCAGAGCAACACATGAAATGACTTTTCTAAATCTAGGGTAAACGAATTATGACACTTTTAAAACCCTGGATAACAATAATACTATGCTTAATACGAGTCGCTCTCACATAGCCATATTTAGCAAGTTACCAGTCCAAAAATGTTAGCTCACTAAACAACGTTATAATCATAGATCCAGTGATTATACATAATCTTGTTAACCCCGAAACTACTCTTAAAGTTAGCTCGAAAGCATATAACTTCATTAATATAAATGACGCAAGACGAAATACTAGTTATGATACATAGACATATCATAAATTTCGAAATAGAAAGTATAAGTAGAAAACAAAGTAAAGTTTTAAGGTATGCAAGTGAAAGCTAAAGTTGATCAAACTGTATCTATTCTTTTAATGGGAGTCGTCAATTCCAGCAATTCCAACTTCTACTTTGAATTCGATCTCGACTCGTACAGAACCTCTGCTAGGATGCTATTCTTTGTGAATATCGAATAAATGAATGTTGAAGAACAGAAACTTTTATTGATAAGTGCTTTTCAATTACACTCATACAATAATCGCTCGAATTTGTGGATAAAAATCGAATCACTTATACATTTTTCGCACTAACACTTTGAATGTAATGAAATCTATACAATTTTTACTCTCTATCTATGCATACACGCATTCTTCATATACACCAACCATATCACACCATCCATTGCACGAAATTGGTTGATTTGGGACTCTATTTATAAAGTGCGAAGGGTTACGTCTATCCAACAGAAGAGTCGTGTCCATTGGCAAAGGGTTGCATCACTTCAATGTGATTGGATGCAAGGTTTCATTCTCATCTTCAATGGAAAGGCACCTTTTCATGATTGGATTGCTTCCAAAAGGTGTCTTTTCATCTGACAGTTGATGGCGGTTGATGGCAGTTGATCGTTCTTATCCAGAGGTTGAAAGTTGAGAAGAGTTTACCAAAAACCGTCACAAGTCATGAGCGTGATATACATGTCGCAATCGTGAACAATAGTTGGTAACTTTCTGTTTGTGAAGGATGATAAGTCACGACCGTGAATGGGTATCACGATCGTGAAATGTGTTTTTCTTCATGATTTTTCTTTGCAACTTTGCCGATCTTTGACAACTTCGATCCTAAGCCAATTTCTTGTGTTCCACGCATCTTTCTAAACCTTTTTCACTCTTTTTACATAGAATTCCATCTTTGATCATTTTACTCCCAAGATTCACCTAGTTTTTGCACTTTCATAAAAAAACAACAACATACCATGTGAAATCTTTTTACATAGAATTCCATCTTTGATCATTTTACTCCCAAGATTCACCTAGTTTTTGCACTTTCATAAAAAACAACATGCCACGTGAAATCTTTTATATGAAGTATAAAATGACTTTAAACCATTTCATTTTATAAGTAAAAATATCATGACAATAAGAGTAATTATACACTTATCACAGGCGCCTTCATTCATCTTAGCGATGATATATTGGTTGGCTTCAGGTGTAATGCATTTTAGCCATGCATTAGTGTGAGATCGCCGGTAGAATTACTTTTCAATCACCACGTATCTTGTTGATTCTTTACTATATTGGCCGCTTCTAATCTATCACTCGGTTGTTTATCATGGCCAGTGTAATTGATGATTGGTTCCATCCATCCCAGCTTAGTTTGCTCTAGGAGCATAATTTCTTTTATCTGACTTGATGGCATTTGGATGACTTCAAATGGGCATTGAAGTGTTCTCTAGTCATCCTTTGTTGAGGTGGCCTTTGCAAGTTGATCCACCTCTTCGTTATTCATCCGAGCTATTTATTCTACCTTCCACGCGGCTCCCTTGAACTCGATCTCATATATCAATTTTTGTACCTTCTCAAGGTATTTCATCATTCCCACCTCTTTGGTGGTGACATTTTAGTTGATTTGGTTGGATATGAGTTTTGAGTTGCTCATGACCTTTACGTGGTCTGGAGAGATCTCTCGTATGAGTTCAAACCCCTTGATCATTGCTTCGTTCTTCACCATGTTGTTAGTTACCGGGTAGGCTAGCTTAGCCACATAGGTGAATTTAATCTTCTCAGGCCCATTGATGATAACCCCAATGCTCGCTCCTTCTTGTGATGAGGCACCGTCTACGTATACGGTCTATTCTTTTATTTTGGGCACATCCTCAGGGCTAAGGCGCCTCGGTCACAAAGTCTGCCAATACTTATGCTTTAAGGGCTTTGCGTGCTTCAAATCTTATGTTAAATTCATCGAGATGGATGGCCCATTCGGCCAGTCAGCTTGATGTCTCAGGTCTTTGCAAGACCTTTTTTAACGGGTAACTAGTTATAATGACAATGATGTGGCCTTAAAGTAAGGGCGAAGATAGTTGATTGAGGAGACAATGCAAGCTTCTTGATCTGTGGATTCTTTACCTTTGCGCCTCTCAATGTCTTGCTGGTATAGTATGTCGGGTGCTATCCTTCATCATCTTTCTTTATCAAAATTGATCCGACCACCTCGTTAGTCACCACTAAGTACATGTATAGGTTTTCATCATTTTCTGGCTGATTGAGTAGAGGTGAGGATCCATGGAACACTTTAATGTTGTTGAAGGCCTCCTGGAAGACTTCATCCCACTTGAATGATTGGTATTTCTTGATGGTCTTATAGAAGAGTAGGCACCTTTTGGCCGAGAATGAGATGAACCGTCCCAAGGTGTTGATTCGGCCATTGAGCCTTTCGACCTCTTGGAGAGTCCTTGGTGGTTGCATTTTTATGATTGCGTCAATCTTGTCAAGGTTTGCCTCAATTCCCCTTTGTGATATGAGGTATCCTGTGAGCATTCCTCCTTTCACCCCAAAGGTGCATTTGTCTAGGTTTAGCTGGAATTTATGCTTTTGCAAGGTTTTAAAGACGGTTAGGATATCCTCCACGTAGGTTTCCTCGCTTTTGCTCTTGATAATCATGTCATCCACGTAGACCTTGATCGTGTGGTCAATTTGATCCTTGCACATGTCATTGACTAATCATTGATATGTCGCTCTAGCATTTTTAAATCCAAAAGGCATTACCTTGTATTATTAAGTTCTTTCATGAGTGATGAAGGATGCTTTCTCTTGGTTATCTAGCAATTTGGTGATAGCCCAACTTTGTATATATGAGCGAATAGATGGTGAAGCAGGTTGTTGAGTCGACCAGCTCATCAATACTAGGCAACGGGAAGCTGTCCTTAGGGGTGGCTTTGTTGAGGTTAGTGAAGTCAACACACATCTTCCACGAGCTATTTGGCTTCTTCACTAGGACTATTTTCTCAAGCCAATGAGGATAATGAACGATTCTGATGTAGCTGGTTGCCAATAGCTTTCTATTGGTCCGTAAACTGGGTAATAACAATAGCAGAGGGGGGTGAATGCGTAAACTGGGTTACTTTTTATACCTTTTTCAAATAAAGTTAACTTAGTATGGTTTTTATATGCGTCTTGAGTATGCATGCTGAGTGCGATATAAAATCGTATAAACTGCTCAGCTCAGTTGGCATAGTTTATCTTCAACCTTTAACTAAGTATGGATTACTTAGTGCGAGTTGGATATCAAACAAATAACCAATATGTGAGAGATGAATGAGTAAGAAGCGAATGAAGCTAATCGCTTAGACTTAGAACGATTATACCTACAATTTTATCCTAGTTCGGCCCCTAACCTACCTCTAGTCCCCAAATACCATCTTCGAGCTTTAATCCACTAGTGGTTCGCTCCTTCAATAAGCAGAGAAGCCTTTACAGTGAGTGGGTAGACTCTATTATAGAAGTTCCTCCGTTCTAACTACCACTCAACTCAGGTTGGGTACCCTTCCCAAACTGACAATCAGATTATAACTAAGAATGCGAATTGAATTCAACTTATAGAAACGTTGAATCCTTACAATGTTAATATAAGTTTCTCTCTATTACAAATAGATTAGATAATAGATGTTTGCTAGATTGCTTTCTGAGGAATTTCTTTGGAAGCAAAGAAGATTTTTGCAAGGTTTTGCTCTTAGGAAATTCAAGGCGATTCACCCCATTTGAATGTCTACTTCAGTCTTCTATTTATACTGTAGATCTTTTAGAAGTAGCAGTCGCAAACTTTGAGCATATCGTAGAACTTCAATTTCTCATTTCAATTAATCTTTCGAATCTTCCCATTGGAGATAGATTTCAGGACGTTTAGAAATAGGAATTGAACGTTGTGGTGCGATTTGTTTCCATTTCTAAATTCTCATTTTTCTTCAAGCTATCTGGATCTTTGAGAGATTTGCGCTTCAAGCAACGTGACGTCTTTCCATTGGATGACTTTGATAACATTGCTAGATGTGCGCGAAGATCTTTGATACATGATGTTATTCACGGGATCATTCCTTATTCTCTGATTCAAATAAGGAATCTTTGACACTTTGTACTCCCACGTTTAATGTTGTGAAGACCATAGGAATCTTTCTTAATTTCAGTGCCTTTTTCTCCTGAAATATAACAAAGGAAAATTTCGTTCCTTCATAGACGTTGTTAGTAGCACACGTGTCAAGATAATTATCAGCACCGCAAAAACAATTACTTTTAGATAAGTAATATTGTAACTTAGCATAAGCTGAGTGATGACAACTTAAACTATATAGTACTTAGCACAGATTTGGCTTTTCCCACACTAAGTAAAAGTATTCTTAGTGTTTAATTAACTTTTACTATCCCATATTGATTGCTATCTCCAAAAATTTTAAGTACTGTGAGGTATCATTAACTTGGGTTCTACAATCTCCCCCATTTTGGATAGATAGCAAACTAAGTGGTAGAAGAAGATAAATGATATATTTTAGAGTTATCAGATTACCTGAAAACAAAGTAAGAGTTCCCTTATGCTGAGTGACTTTCCTTCGTCAACTTAAGCTCCCCCATACTGACTGAGTCTTTTCTTCAAGCAACTCAACTCCCCCATACTTAGAGGATTTCTTCTTTCATTTGGGACCTCGTCTTACTTTAGCTCTCGTATATTTTCCTGCATTGATATGTTAGATCTACAGCATAAAATAATCTTTGCTGTGGATCCCTGTACCTTGGAAGAGATCCCTTGTTAAGATTTGCAGTTCTGATAGCATCTTCAGCTACTTAGTATCTTCGGTTACTTTCTCCTTAGCATCTTCAGCTACTTTCTCCTAGCATCTTCAGCTACTTTCTCCTTAGCCTCTTCAGCTACTTTCTCCTTAGCATCTTCAGCTGCTTTCTCCCCCTTTGCTATCTGGCCTTGAACAGTTTGATTTGCATAGATGGCGGCAACGCTCTTGGAAGTAAATGCTATGTCCATGGTAGTTGTTACCTCTCTCACCTTTAACAGCATTGTCCACGTGTCCTCACATACTTGAGGATTTCCATCTTCTATTTGTTTGATTTCTATCCTCTTCATCATTGAGAATTTCCCATACCAATCAATTGCCTTAGTTTACTCAATTGTTCCTTGGGTAAAGGTTTGGTAAAGATGTCAACAAGCTATTTATTTGATGGAACAAATTCTAGCTTGATATCTCCTCGTAGTACATGATCTCTGATGAAGTGATGATAATGTTAAAGTGCTTCATTCTTCCATGCTGGATTGGATTTTTAGATAAATCAATTGCACTCTTGTTGTCGCACATGACTTCGAGATAATTTGACCTGATTTCATAATCTTCCAATTGCTATTTTATCCAAAGGAGTTGAGCTACACAACTTCCTGCTACCATGTACTCAACTTCAACTATACTTAGCGCAACTGAAGTTTGCTTCTTACTGTACCAAGAAACAAGAAATTCTTCGAGGAAATGACTGCCTCCTGTTGCACTCTTTCTATCTAACTTATCTCTTCCATAGTTTGCATCTGTGAATCCCCTAGGAGTGAAATCTGAACTGTTGGGATACCATAGACCTGCTTCAATTGACCCTTGCAAGTACTTGAGAATCCTTTCACAGCTGTTAGATGAGGTTCTCTAGGATCAGCTTGGTAGCGAGCATAGTAGTACATAGCATAGGTTTCATCGTAATCAATGCCTTCCTACTGATTGTAGTTTTGAGTGACAAGCTTGGCCTTATTCCTGACAAAGTGCCATCTTCATCAAGCTTATTCTTGAAGACTAATTTGGTGCCAATTATTGATTTTCCTTTAGGCTCAGGAACTAAATCCCATACATCATTACGTTTAAACTGATCCAGTTCCTCTTGCTTTGCGATCATCCAATAGTTATCTCCTTCTGCATCTTCAAACTTCTTGGGTTCGATCAATGATATGAATGCTGGATGACTCATGATTCGGCTGATCTGACCTCTTATCATCACTATATTATTAACATTATTGACTATGCTGCTAAGCGGATGGTTGCGATGGGCTCTAATCTCTCTTAGAATACTCGGATCAGCTGCTAGAGGATCAACAAATGGATTCTGAGGTGGAGGTTGATCTTCGCCATTGCTGAAGTTGATAGAGAGATCTTCATCATCATCTTTCCTTAGCAGGGGGATCCTGAGCTGAGTTAGGTATCTCAGCTTGTGGCGTACTAAGTTGATCTGAGAACTAAGTAACTCCTTCATCTTCTTCTATCGGACATGTTTCTGTAATGTTAGTTTCATCAAAATCTACATGCATAGACTCCTCTAAAAGGCCAATTCGCTTGACATATATTTTCTATGTCCTACTGTTAGTTAAGTATCCCAAAAAGATACCTTCATCAGACTTAGGATCAAACTTACCTAAATGCTTCTTGGTGTTAAGAATAAAACATCTACATCCAAAGGATCTGAGATAGCCAATCTTAGGCTTGCGCCCTCGCCAAAGCTCGTAAGGAGTTTTCTCGAGAATTGGGCGAATTAAAACCCCGATTCAAGATATAACATGCTGTGTTAACAGCTTCTCCCCAAAATTATTTTGGTAGATTGTTATCACTCAGCATGGATTGAGCCATCTCATCTATAGTCCTATTTTTCCTTTCTATGACCCTATTTTGTTGAGGAGTATAAGGAGAAGAGAAGTTATGCTCAACGCCATGCGCTGAACAGAATTCTTCGAAATGGGAATTCTCGAATTCACGTCCATGATCACTTCAGATTCTACAGATTTTAACTCCTAGTTCATTCATTATTCGATTACTGAGCTTGACAAAAGATTCATAAGTCTCATCTTTGCTACTCAACAAGACTACCCATGTGAATCTCGTGAAGTCATCTAAAACTACTATAGTGAATCTCTTACCACCCAAACTCATTGGTTGAATTAGGCCGAAAAGATCTAAGTGTAGTAACTCCAACGTTCACTTATGTACTACGTGATTATTGATCTAAATGATTTCTTAACTTGTTTACCAAGCTGACAAGCAGAGCAGAGTTTATCCTTTACAAAGCTGATGATGGGTAACCCCACAACTAATTGCTTTTTAGCCAATTTGGACAAAATTTTCATATTGATATGACCCAACCTTATGTGCCATAGCCACGCATTATCCTCCTTAGATACGAGACATACATTAGTGGAGCCAAGGGATAAATCAACCATATAAACATTATTGGTTCTAAGAGTAAATAGTATGGTTGAGTCAGTCTTACCATCAATTACAGAACATCCTGCTGAGTCAAAAATAACCTTCCTACCTTTATCGCAAAGTTAGGTTACACTAAGCAGATTGAACTTTAGACCTTTGACAAGAGACACCTCTTGAATTGAGGGAGAGACGCCAACAGTCCCGCAACCTACAATCTTGTCTTTTTGGTTATCTCCAAAACTGACACTTCCATTTCTCTTGCGTTCCAATGAGATGAAATGGCTTTCATCTCCTATCATATGCCTTGAGCATCCACTATCCAAATACCACATTTGAGAGTCATCAGCGGATCTAAAGCTTACCTGCAAAACAGTTAAGTTTTCTTAAGTACCCACGCTTTTGAGTTGAGTCCTCCTTTGTTAGTAGTGCTTATGTTTGTCCAATCATATTCATCATAATAACCATTTTTATGTCTACACATTACTGTGACATGTCCAGCTTTCCCACAAAAACCGCACACAATTTTTATCTTAGGCTATCTCGCTTTCTTCTGTTTAGAGGAATTTTTCTTCTTTAAATTGCGATTTTCGTTATTCAGAATTTGATTGTTGGTCGGAGGAGGAACCTCTTTCTTCTTCAATGCTAATATCTCAGCAGTCAACTCATCTAATTTCTTAGTGAGCTTGTTGATAGCACACTCTTGATATTCAGCCTTTTCTTGAAGAAAGCAGATATCAAGCAATAAGGAAGCATTAGCATCTTCCAGATCGTCACTTCTCCTCACTATCTCTTTGATGTTTTTCATCAATTTATTAGTCAATTTCATAACATCAAAGAGAGCCTGGGCAAATTCTTCAATTGACAAAGGAATATTAGAGTGTACCTCAGTTTGATGAGCTTTTCCTTTATCATGATCAGCTTCAGAGTTGTCGGCGAAAAGATTTCTGCCAGAGGTAGATGTTGAGCCTTTCCCTTGGCTTTTGATAACCATCAAGCAGAGATTGGCTGAATCAGTGGCTTCTTCATCAGAGGATGAAGATTCTTCTGAATCACTCCAAGTAGCAGCAAGAGCTTCATTCTTCTTGAAGAATCTCTTCTTGAATCTATCCTTCTTTGCCTTTGGACAGCTTGACTGGATGTGACCTTTCTCTCCACACCCGAAGCACTTAAAGTCCTTACTATGCTCTTTCCTTAGTCCTTCCTCAGCTCCATGTCGCTGTTGAGTTGACTTGATTATATTGGGAAACGTCTTCATGTTGTTGAACTTCCCATCCTTCTTTATAAAGCGTTTGAAGCACCTTGTAACAAGAGCCATTTCTTCATCAGAGTTACAACTGGTGGACTCGTCAGATGAGTCTGCTTTGAGAACAATGGCTTTACTTTCCTTTCCCCAATTTCTCTTAGAGTCATCTGAGTACTTTCTCAATGACATCTCATGAGTTAGTAAGGTGTCTATCAGCTCATCATATCTGTAGGTCTTAAGGTCATGAGCTTCCTCGATTGCGCTCATCTTGGAATCCCACTCTACTGTGCAAATGTGGAGGATTTCTTGACTAGCTCTTCCTCGCTAAACTCCTTTCCAAGTCGTTTTAGTTCATTTACAATATTAATGAACCAGGTATTCATACTCTAAATACCTTCATTATCAGCCATTGAGAACATCTCATACTCCCTCAGCATGAGATTTATTTTAAACTCCTTGACCTTGTCTGTCCCCTCGTACGTAATCTCTAGCTTCTTCCAGATTGCCTGTGCTGTTTCACATCCTAAGACCCTGTTAAATTCTGTAAGATCAAATGCACAGTGTAAGAAATTAATAGCTGCGGCATTCTCTTTGAGAAGCCTCAGATCAGCATCATTGTAGTCCTCTTGATCTACAAGTGCACGCACATCGTTCCTGACCTCAGTAAGAACTCTAGGGCCAAGCTCAATTGCGAGCTAGGCCTGCATACTATGAGACTGGATGAAGTTCTTCATACAATTCTTCCAAAATGTATAATGATTAACATCGAATAGAGGAGGTCTGGTAACAGAGATTCCCTCCTTCAGAAGAACTGTCTGACTAGAACCTGAGATGAAGTTGTTATGCGATTTAAGGATCTGACTCAAGATGATTACTCTTAAAGTTGAGTAACTGCTCTGATACCCCTTATTGGTCCTTAAACTAGCTAATAACAATAGTAGAGGGGGTGAATGTGTAAACTGAGTTACTTTTTAGACTTTTTTTGATTTAAGTTAACTCAATATGGTTTATATATGCGTGCTGAGCATTCGTGCTGAGTGCTATATAAAAACATATAAACTGGTTAGCTCAACTGGCACAATTTATCTTCAACATTTAACTGAGTAAAGATTACCCAGTGTGAGTTGGATAACAAGCAAATAAATGATATGAGAGAGATGAATGACCAAGAAGCTGATGAAGCTAATCGCTTAGAGTTAGAACAATTACACCTGAGATTTTATCCTAGTTCAACCCCTAGCCTACCTCCAGTCCCCAGATACCATCTCCGAGCTTTAATCCACTAGTGGTTCATTCCTTCAATAGGCAAAGAAGCCTTTACAGTAGGTAGACTATATTATAGAAAGTTCATCATTTCTAACTACCGCTCAAACTCAGTTTGGGTACCCTTCCCAAACTAAGACTCAAGATTAATAAGATATAGCAAACTGAATTCAACATATAATACATTGAATCCTTACAAGGTTAATCCTATGAGTGATTCTCTCTATTACAAACTAATAAATTTATAGATTATTTGTAGATTGCTTGTTGATGAATTTCTTGAAAGTAGAGAAGATTTTCACAAGGTTTTGCTCTACAGAAATTCAAGGTGATTCACCCAGTTTGAACATCTACTTCAATCTTCTATTTATACTGTAAATTTCTGAGAAGTAGCCATTGCAAGCTTTGAAGATATCGCAGATCCTCAATTTCTCATTTCAATTAATCTTTCGAATCTTCCCATGGGAGATAGATTTTAGGATGTTTAGAAATAGGAATTGAACATTGTGGTGCGATTTGTTTCCATTTCCAAATTCTTGTTTTTCTTCAAGCAATCCGGATCTTTGAGAGATTTACGCTTCAGGCAATGTGGTGTCTTTCCATTAGATAACTTTGATAACATTGCAAGATATGCAAGGAGATCTTTGATACGTGATGTAATTCACGAGATCATTCCTTATTCTCTGATTCTAATGAGGAATTTCTAACACTTTGTACAGTCACGTTTAATGTTGTGAGGACCATACGAATCTCTATTAATTTCAGCATCTTTTTCTCCTAAAATATAACAAAGGAATATTCTATTCCTCAACAGATGTGGTTAGTAGCATACGTGTCATGATAATTATTACCGCCACAAAAGCAATTACTTTTGGATAAGTAATATTGTAACTCAGCATGAGCTAAGTGATGATAACTTAAACTATATAGTACTTAGCGCACACTTGGCTTTTCCTACACTAAGTAAAAGTATTCTTAGTGTTCAATTAACTTTTACTATCCCATATTGATTGCTATCACCAAAACTTTTGAGTATTGTAAAATGCTATTAACTTGGGTTCTACACACTTAATTTCTCAATTAAAGAGTTCTACTTGACCACTAGTCTGAAGGTGATATGGGGAAGTAACCTTATGTTGTACTCCATACTTATGCATCAAGCTTTCAAAAGTCTTATTGATGAAATGAAAACCTCCATCACTACTTATGGTCCAAGGAACTCCAAATCTACTAAATAATTGCTTAAGAAATTTAGCAACTATTCTAGCATCATTCTTACTATATGTGCTATCTTCAACCCATTTTGAAACATAATCAACTGCAACCAGAATGTAATTATTACCATTAGAAGTAGGAAATGGTCCCATGAAATCTATACCCCAAACATAAAAAAGCTCTACTTTTAAGATGATTTTCAAGGGCATCTCATCTCTTCGACTTATGTTTCCTATTATCTGACAATTCTCACAATTCTGAACAAAATCTCTAGCATCTTTGAACAATGTTGGCCAATAAAACCCGCTCTCTAGAACTTTAGAAGTGGTCTTTGCTGGTCCTATATGTCTTCCATATATGCTATCATGGCAATGACTTAAAACTGAAGAAAAGTTAATATCATCTATACATCTTCGAATAATACTGTCAGCACATACCTTAAACAAATAAGGGTCATCCAAGAAAAATGATCTAATATCCATAAGAAATTTCTTCTTACCATTAGAATCTAAATCAGAGGGTAAAGGATGCACCAAATAATTCGCAAAGTTGGCATACCATGGACTAACAGTATGTTTAATAGACATAAGTTTTTTATCTGGAAAAAGTTCATTAATATCACCAGTTTCACCTATAGGTCCCTTATCATCTTCTAAACAAGATAAGTGATTAGCTATGGTATTTTCACTTCCCTTTTTGTCCCTTATTTCTAAGTTAAATTCTTGCAAATTGGCATTTTTTTTAGCAAACAAATATCTCAAAGGAGTATGATCTGTATGAACTATTACATTAGATCCATTCAAATATGATCTAAACTTATCACATGCATATACAACTACTAACATCTCTTTTTTCATGGTGGTATAATTGAATTGTGCAGAAGATAAAGTGTGACTCGCATAATAAATTGCATGTAAATTCTTTTCATACCTTTAACCTAATACATAACCAACAACAACATTACTAGCATCACACATCAGTTCAAATGGAAGAGACCAATTTGGTTTCACAAATATGGGTGCCGAAACTAATGCCTGTTTTAAACTGTTGAAGGTTTTTAAATAGTCATCAGAGAAATCAAACTTCACATCTTTAACTAATACATTAGTCAAAGGTTTAGCTATAACCGAAAAATCCTTAATAAACCTTCTGTAAAATCCAGCATGGCCTACAAATGATCTTATTCCCTTCACATTTATGGGAGGAGGTAATTTCTCAATGATCTCGGTCTTTTTCTATATCTACATGAATTCCCTTCTCATCTATCTTATGACCTAAAACTATACCTTCATTAACCATAAAATAACATTTCTCCCAATTCATCACCAAATTAGTTTCCTCACATCTAGCAAGTACATTATCCAAAATTTCTAGACATTTTTCAAAAGAATCTCCATACACAGAGAAATCATCCATGAAAAAGTTCCATAATGTCCTCCACATACTTACTAAAAATAGCCGAAACACACCTTTGAAAAGTAGCTGGAGCATTGCACAACCCAAAAAGCATTCTTCTATAAGAAAATGTACCAAATGGACATGTAAAAGTTATTTTGTCTTGGTCATCTAGCTTAATATGAATTTGAAAATATCCAGAGAATCCATCAAGAAAATAGTAACATGCATGACCTGTTATCCTTTCTAACATTTGATCTATAAATGGTGAAGGGAAATGGTCTTTCCTAGTGGCTGCATTTAATTTTCTATAATCTATGCAAACTCTCCATCTAGTTGTTGTCCTAGTATGAAATAAGTTACCCATTTCATTTTGAATTACAGTAATACCTCCTTTTTTCGAAACACATTGAATAGAACTGACCCATTCACTATTTGAAATCAGATAGATAATTCTTGCATCTAGCAACTGAATAATCTCCTTTTTAACAACTTCCTTCATGTGTGGATTTAATCTTCTTTGCCTTTCTATTTTGGGTTTACTATCATTTTCCAAATTTATGGAATGCATTACTATATAAAAGGCTAATCCCTCTAATATCGGCAATTTGCCAACCAATACTCCTAATTCTACCCTTTATTATCTGCAATAATGCTTCTTCCTACAAATCAGATAACTTACTAGAAATGATAATGGGTAGGGTATTGTTGCTTCCCAAAAATGCATACTTTAAATGACCAGACAATTGCTTCAATTCTACTAAGGGTGGTTTATCTATAGAAGGTAGTATAGGATCATATTCTTTAACTAATTTTTCGGTTTTAGAGGAATATTCTAAATTTTCAAGGGATTCTGATGTTGACTCTTCATGAGATGTAACATGACAAATTTCATATATGCATGTATCAATTAAGTTATCAATCATGTAATCACCACAAAACTTATCCCAATGCATGTTAGTAAACATTTTAGACACAAAACAAAATAAAATAACAAACAGATATATATAAAATAAAAATAAAAACATAACGTAGCCTCCAAATAATTGATTTTTAAGAACCCACTTGCCTTCCCCGGCAACGGCGCTAAATACTTGATCGCAAGGTTTTGACTTTACTAATTTAGAGGGCTTATAATTGATGATGATGCCAAAAACCTTATTCCCCACTTCTCTACCGATAAGATAAAAGTTCAAAATACGAACAAGTTTTGTCAATACCGCTTATCAAAATAGAAAAATGGTGACCACTACAAGTATACAATTTTGATGTAGTTTTAAAAGATATTGATCCCACAGGGAAGGAATTCGCTTCTAAAGACCAACTAGAGTTACGGAACTAACAAAACAAGATAATTTGTAGATTTTGGATGGTTTTGTTGATATACTGATGAATAGATAGATGCATGAACAGACTAGAGAAAATGTAAAATATATAGATATTTTCTAAGAACATGTTTAGTAGAGAAAAACATGCAAAATCATCTAGAATACTTCATACACTAAATAACTTCAACAAATACGATTCTAGACGCCCTAATATTCAATAATTCATAGAAGAGCAACTCATGAGATGACTTTTCTAAATCTAGGGTAAATGAATTATGACACTTATAAGAACCTGGGTAACTATAATACTGTGCTTAGTATGAGGTCGCTCCCACATAGCCATATTTAGCAAGTTACCATTCTAAAAATGTTGGCTCACTAAACAGCGTTATAATCATAGATCCAGTGATTATACACAATCTTATTATCCCCGAAATCACTCTTAAAGTTAACTCGAAAGCATATAACTTGATTAATATAAATGACGGAAGATGAAATACTCGTTATGACACATAGACATATCATAAATTTTGAAATAGAAAGTATAAGAAAAAAACAAAGTAAAGTTGTAAGGTATGCAAAGGAAAGAAGTTGATCAAACCGTATCTACTCTTTAATGGGAGTCATCAATTCCTGCAATTCCTGCGTGTACTTTGAATTCGGTCTCGACTCGTGCAGAACCTCCGTTAGGATGCTATTCTTTGTGAATATCAAACAAAAGAATGTTGAAGAATGAAAAATTTTATTGATAAGTGCTTTGCAATTACACTCATACAATAAATGCTCGAATTTGTGTAGAAATAGAGTGATCAAAATAGGAATCGAATCACTTATACATTTTTTGCACTAAGACTTTGAACGTAGCTAAATCTAGATATTTTCACTCTCTATCTATAAACACATACTATCATTTAATACCATCTATTCTCCATTCACCATGCATGAAATTGGTGTGATTTGAACCCTATTTATAGAGAATGAAGGGTTGCGTCTATCTAAACAAAGAATCATGCCCATTGGTGAAGAGTTGCATCACTTCAATATTATTGGATGCAAAGATTCATCCTCATCCATAATCGAAAGGCACCTTTTCATGATTGGTTTACTTCCAAAAGGTGTATTTTCTATTGGAAGTTGATGGCGGTTGATCGTTGTTATCTGGCGATTGGTTGTTTAAAAGAGATAACAAATAACCATCACAAGTCGCAACTGCGAATAACATGTCACGATCATGACTAATGGTTGATAACTTTTCATTTTGAAGAAGAAAAGTCGCTACCGTGAAAGGGTGTCACGACCGTGATCCTAAGCCAAATCCTTGTGTTCCATGCATCTTTTTGCACCTTTTTCACTCTTTTTGCATAGAATTCCATCTTTGATCATTTTACTCCCAAGATTTATCTAGTTTTTGCATTTTCATAAAAAACAACTACATACCACGTGAAATCTTTTATATGAAGTATAAAATGAAACAAAACCATATCATTTAATGATTGAAAATGTCATGATAATAAGTGTAATTATACACTTATCAAAAGCTTATAACTTGATTAATATAAATGACTCAAGAAGAAATACTCATTATGATACATAGATATATCATAAACTTTGAATTAGAAAGTATAAGTAGAAAACAAAGTAAAGTTGTAAGGTATGCAAGTGAAAGCTAAAGTTGATCAAACCGTATCCACTCTTTAATGGGAGTATCAATTCCTGCAATTCCTATATCTACTTTGAATTTGGTCTCGACTCTTACAGAACCTCCGCTAGAATGCTATTCTTTGTGAATATCGAATAAATGAATGTTGAAGAACAGAAACTTTTATTAATAAGTGCTTTGCAATTACACTCATACAACAATCGCTCGAATTTGAAGAGAAATCTAGTGATCAAAACAAGAATCGAATCACTTATACATTTTTCTTTGTAACTCTTTGAACTAGCAAAATCTATAACTTTCACTCTCTATGATACATGCACACTACCATTCATTTCCCCCTCGAAAATGGTTGATTTGAACCCTATTTATAGAGTGCAAAGGGTTGTGGTTATCCAAACGAAGATTCGTGTCCATTGGTGAAGGGTTGCATCATCTTCAATATGATTGGATGCAAGGTTTCATCCTCATCTTCAATGGAAAAGCACCTTTTCATGATTGGATTGCTTCTAAAAGGTGTCTTTCATTTGATAATTGATGGCGGTTGATCATTTTTATCCGTTGGTTGGTAGTTGAGAAGAGTTGACCAAAAACCATCACAAATCGTGAGAGTGATATACATGTCGTGATTGTGAACGATAGTTGGTAACTTTCTATTTGTGAAGGATGATAAGTCATGACCGTGAATGGGTGTCACAATCGTGACATGTGTTTTTCTTTATGATTTTTCTTTACAACTTTGCCGATCTTTGACAACTTCGATCCTAAGCCAATTCCCACATCTTTTTGTAGCTTTTTCACTCTTTTTACATAGAATTCCATCTTTGATCATTTCACTCCCAATATTTACCTAGTTTCTGCACTTGCATAAAAAACAACAATATACCACATGAAATCTTGTATATGAAGTATAAAATGACTTTAAACCATATCATTTTATAAGTAAAAATATCATTGATAAGTGTATAATTACACTTATTATCATTATAATTTTACACACTAAACACTATATTTTAAGTCATTTTTATACTTCATATAAAAGATTTCACGTGGTACGTAGTTATTTTTTATGCAAATGCAGATACTAGGTAAATCTTGGGAGTAAAATGATCTAAAGTGGAATTCTATGAAAAAAGAGTAAAAAAGGTGTAAAAAGATGCGTGGAACTCAAAGATTTGGCTTAGGATCGAAACTGTCAAAGATCGGTGAAGTTGCAAGAAGAATTTTGAAGAAAAAGCATTTCACAGTCGTGATAATCGTTC
>CATIWQ010166958.1:0-25517 GCA_949673415.1 Euphorbia schlechtendalii | reverse complement strand
ATAATTCACCGCAGAGCAACACATGAAATGACTTTTCTAAATCTAGGGTAAATGAATTATGACACTTATAAGAACCTGGATAACAATAATACTATGCTTAGTACGGGTCGCTCTCACATAGCCATATTTAGCAAGTTACCATTCCAAAAATGTTAGCTCACTAAACAGCGTTATAATTACAGATCCACTGATTATAAATAATCTTGGTAACCCCGAAATCACTTTTAAAGTTAACTCGAAAGCATATAACTTTATTAATATAAATGACGTAAGATAAAATACTCGTTATGATACATAGACATATCATAAACTTCGAAATGGAAAGTATAAGTAGAAAAACAAAGTAAAATTGTAAGGTATGCAAGTGAAAGCTAAAGTTGATCAAACCATATCCATTCTTTAATGGGAGTCGTCAATTCCTGCAGTTCTTGCGTCTACTTTGAATTCGGTCTCGACTCATATAGAACCTCCACTAAAATGCTATTCTTTGTGAATTTCAAATAAAAGAATGTTGAAGAATGAAAACTTTTATTGATAAGTGCTTTACAATTACACTTATACAACAATCACTCCAATTTGTGTAGAAATCTAGTGATCGAAATAATAATCGAATCACTTATACATTTTTCTCACTAAGACTTTGAACGTAGCGAAATCTGTATATTTTCACTTTGTAATGTGTATCACGCATACTATCATTCAATGCCCACTACTCATGCCACACCATGCACCAAATTGGTTAGATTTGAACCCTATTTATAGAGTGTGAAGGGTTGCGTCTATCCAAACGAAGAGTCGTGTCCATTAGCGAAGGGTTGCATCACTTCAATATGATTGGATGCAAAGATTCATCCTCATCTGCAATGGAAATGCACCTTTTCATGATTGGTTGACTTCCAAAAGGTGTCTTTTCATCTGACAGTTGATGGTGGTTGATGGCGGTTGATCGTTCTTATCCGGCGGTTGGTAGTTGAGAAGAGTTGACCAATAACCGTCACAGGTCACGAGCGTGATATATGTGTCACGATCGTGACTATTAGTTTGTAACTTTCTGTTTGTGAAGAGTAACAAATCACGACCTTAAATGAGTGTCACGATCATGACATGTGTTTTTCTTCATGTTTCTTCTTTGCAACTTTGCCAATCTTTGACAGCTTCGATCCTCAGCCATTCCTTATGTTCCACGCATCTTTTTGTACCTTTTTCACTCTTTTTACATAGAATTTCATAATTGATCATTTCACTCCCAAGATTCACCTAGTTTTTGCATTTGCATAAAAAAACAACTACATACCACATGAAATCTTTTATATGAAGTGTAAAATAACTCTAAACCATATCATTTTATGATTGAAAATATCATGATAATAAGTGTAATTATACACTTATCACTAAAGGTTAACCTAAACTTGGCTTCCCATCCGGGAACCTTTTGGCTCAGTGTTCCAGATCGATATGGAACCCGATAGCTCTAGACTATTAAATGGGTTTTCTAGCAGAGGTGTATGATCCCCCGATACTTGGAACATCACGTATTAGTGACTTGATCTAGTTTTGTCATTGTAATAGTACAATACACTCCTTCCATCAGGTTAACTACCATCCAGTTTATTAGGGTCGGATTAAGTATCAGCTCATGTAATAACCGTAGCTATCCTGGAATTAGACTTGTTCACAAAGAACACCACTCAGCCATTTTGTGTCTTGATCGATTAGAAACCATTTCCATCAATCGTATACTCTGATAAGAGGTTTATGAGTGTGTCACTTCAACAAGGGGCCCTAAGGTACATTTCCCATTATATTACTATATCAGGAGCGATGGATCCCATCTTGACTACACAGCTTACCAACATGTGATTATCATTATACTTGTAATCACCCATATCATCCAGATAGCCAGGGTATGAGTAAGTAAAACCTAAAGTATAGCAACTCCTACATAAGATAACCGGTATCTCAGGCCTGAGGATAATCATACTGCTACTATAGTAAGACATGCCATAAACACATGGATATAGTTATTTCTGAGTATCTATCTTATAGCAGTCTCTAATGTATTACCCAAATACATTCATGTGTTGACTCAGGGTACCACCTTCAACTCATGAGATCGGCTACTTGGAACTAATCCAAGGAGTAAGCATACACATGCTAGTCTATCCGCTCCATTGATGTCCAGTCTCAATGAAACTACGACTAGGGATATTTAGACTATTCATTGTAACATGTATTTGCAGTTCTCACTCAACATAGCTCCCATTATGTCCTTGCACTTTTACGCTATGAATTAGTTACGGACTTTGTTTCATCAATGCGCATATACATTGTTAAACCTATATCATACCAGCGAGATACAATAAATAGAAAGCACTGATAAGTAACAAAGATGCCTTTGATTATTATTAATAATTCAAAATTGTTTGTACATTATAGCTAATAAAGACATATCGCCCTAATTGCCTCTAGGGCATACATCATGTCTAACAAATAAGACATGACACCAAGACATGGATATAGTAATTTCTGAGTGTCTGTCTTATAGTGGTCTCTAATGTATTTCCCAAATACATCCATGTGTTAATTCAAGGTACCACCTTTAGCTCGTGAGATCGACTGCTTGTATCTAATCCGAGGAGTAAGCTTATATATGCCAATCTATCCATTCCATTGATGTCCATTCTTAACGAAACTATGACTAGGGATATTTAGACTATTCATAGTAACACGTATGTGCAGTTCTCACACCACATAGCTCCCACTATGTCTACACACTTTTACGCTATGAAATAATCATGGACTTTGTCTCATCAATGCACATATACATATTAAACATATATGATACCAGCGAGATACAATAATAAATAGAAAGCACTAATAAGCAACAAAGATGCCTTAATTATTATTAATAATAATTCGAAATTGTTTATACATTATAACTAATAAAGACATATCATCCTAATTGCTTCTAGGGCATACATCATGTCTAACAATATCTTATTGAGAGCATGAGGTGAACAAACAAAGTCTTCTTTTCTTCAGGTTTGAAATATAATCACAGTGTAAGCTCTCCCTTAATATATGATCCATTGTATCCATTATACATATGCTCCCCCTGAATATATGCTCATGTTGTCTTGAAGCTTCAGGATCAATTTTCTACAGAGTGGTTGATATTTTCTACACAACAACAATTTAACACCAACTTAGTAGTATCATGAGTATATTTCAAATAATGATCATAGTTTCACAGTAGTATCATGAGAATAATTCAAATAATGATCATACTTTAACTTCCATTTTCTCTACACCGGAACGAAGGGCCTACTTTAATTATTTTCATGTACTTATAATGTGATTATACTTAATTAATCACATATGCAATTATACTTTCAAGAAAGCTCAAAGTTTGCATTAAAGTTCCAGCTCAAGGTTTGCATTATAAATATAGCTGATTTAAGTACTTTTGCAAACTCTTGTAGATTTAATATACTTGAGGCATATGTATGATTTAAACAATTCTTTTGCAAACTCAATAAATATCAAATCATTAATACTTCTCCCTCTTTGAAATCATCAAAAAGAATAATTAAATCAAGTAAGGGGTTGCTCAAAAAAATCATTGGCAATTATAGCATGAGTAAGCATAAAAAAATGAAATTGAAATTAAAATAGGAGATAAGAAATTTAGCTGATCAAGAGCGCTCTGCAATAGACTCTGTAGTATGAAAAATATTCCATTGTTGTTGTATCATAAAGTTTGAGTATGAAACATTTGCAGTTTGGCAGCAAGTTGGGAAGCTTAAGTGCAGAGACAAATTAGGTTCTTTGGATATGTACCTCATTGATTGATTTTCCATGAAATCATTTTTTACTTTTGCTCCACTTTCACTACATGATATGTACTTTCGCATATGGTAAAGTCCACTATTTTATTTTTTCTCATGTCTACCTTCAAAGCCATATTTGTGTCAGGATATCTATATGAAGTGAAAATTTCTCTCCCTCTTACACCCATGACACGACACGGTCTTTCTAATGAAAAATTCACAATTCTACTACCTTTTATAAGTTACCTGTTTGGCTATTACTCATAATTTCAATACCTCATCATCTCATCTCACTCAATTTCTCATCTCAATATATCATCTCACTCCCATACTTTCAAAAACCATATCTCATCTTTCCATTGTAATGTGGTGAGTAAAAAACATTATTTCTAAACACAAGGATAATCTCATGTATTAGTCCACCATTCCCCAAAAACAAAACTCTCATAGTCCATCAACTAAGATTAGTTTTCTTTCGTATTTTCTACCACCAAAAATAATCACCAAGACCTTAAAAATAATACCCCAAAATATGGTAAAACCAATCCCTTGTGCTTAAAAGATTCACTTATGTGAGTAAGTGGAACTAAGACTCCATATACATGTGATAACTCATGTATGTAAGATGGATGACATGTATGGTAGGCATATCTTAAGAGTTTGGGTAGTAAACACCACTATCATTTACGTGTGATTTAGAGATTAGGAGAGAGAAGGTATTTGGGTGAGTGATGTATTTGGGTGAGTTAGGTATTTGGGTGAGCAAGTGGGTAAGAAGAGGCTAATCATGAGGGTGTAAGTAATCATTAGATCTTTTGTAGGGTGTAAGTAGGGTAACATGTCCTTTGATAGTGCATGCGAAGGGTGATGTGAACTTCAAGGTGAAAGGTATAGAGGAGGGTATATTAGCTCTTAAAATAAGTGGGAAGGCTTAGTATAAGGATCTTGAAAAGAGAGCTTTATTTGAATGGGGGTATGTTTTTTAAGATAGAGAAAAGTATATTGTCGTACATTATTTCCAATTTGACAAAGAGCATGATTGACAACAATGCTTTTGGTTGGTATATGAGTTCTATCAAAGAGGAAGATAAAAAAAGTGTGAACTCTAACCAAGAGCCACGTATACAGCAGTTGATGAAGTGAGTTTTTGTAAAAAAAATGAAGGGACATTTGGGTGGCCTTTAGGAAGTAGAGGTGTTACGTGGATGATAGAGGAAAAGGGTGGTGAATTGGGTATTTGAGAAAGACAAACACAATGAGATGAGCTAAGGGTGTAAGTGGCATTTCCCTTAGTTGGGTTGTACTTCACCAAAAATTAAGGGTGTAAGTAAATAAGAGATAAGGATGAAAGAAGGAGGCACAACCTTATATGTCAGATGATTGATATTTTAATGCACCAAGGTTTCCGTCTTTGTGAACAAGACCATTATTGCCTTCTATACTTCTTGTTCTTCTATTTTCTCCATGAAAGATCAACTGAGAACTTGACTTTCTTATCTTCTACGAATATCTCCTCCTTGAGATCTTGTCAGATTCTTTACATGATTGATACTAAGTGAGACATGAGCAGTTGCTTATGGTGAGTTGCAATACCCTTGTATGTGACCTTAACTTGTACCACTTTTTCTTTCTCTTCCCTTTATGCATTGAGTAATAATCTTCATGAACAGGACTTTGCATGTACAATTTTCCTTTTTTATTTATATTCAAGTCTTTGCTTCTCTCTACTATAAAGACCATCTTCTTTACTTCTTGTTCTGGATTCTGTATATTCTTTGAAATAGTAAACTCATTTCAAACTTCAAGATCAAGTCCAACCATGGCTTCATCTTCTTCACTTCTTTCTGCTTCTGAATTCCCACAGAAATACCATGTTGAACTAGAGCTGGAAAGACTTGCATGCACCAATTATGAACAAGTTTGAGTACTAGCCACTGATTCTTTGTACTTCCAACTGATTTTTGTTTCATCATCGATTTGTCTGATCAATTTCCTTTTCTCGTGGCAAGAAATAGCTTTTTACTTGAGAGATTACGAATCGAAGATAAGTAGTCCCACAAGGATACCTCCAAGTTTTCCTATTTTGACAAGATTTTCTTGTGACTAATGAGGTTTTGGGTGCAGGTAAGGATGACTTTGGATGGTGACTGCCCAGAAGGATATGAAGCTTTTAGGAATGTAGAGAAGGGGGTTTGTAAAATGGGTATGATTTGAAAAATACATAGAGCAATTTTGGAGAAATAGGGTGAATATTTGTTCAAATATTGAACTTGAATGGTTTGTATTGCCTAGAAGAGGCTTTTGGAAATTTGTAAAAATATGATAATATTACTGAACTTGGGAGTTTTTTTTATTATTAACTAATCAATTGATAATTTTGAATTACAATCTAGTCCAATAGCAAAGACTTACTCGCATTTACGTAACTAAGACTTGTAAACAAAATAATTTTTTGATTTATTATTTTCTCAAGTAATCACCCCAACCACCATTCTGAACTTTATGTCTTGAATATCTATTGACAAGTCTCTTTTAATCCTCCATGATGTTCTTTAGACATACATGCAAAAAATAAACTATACAGATTTTGGTACCCAACCAATATTGGGTCCTTTGGGATGAGTCACATATGATTCCTTTTTAGGAACCCACATAAATTTACCTGTATAAAACCCTTTTCTAAAATAGCATTCTCTAATCAGATGTCCAAAATGATTACAATAATAACATGTAATTTTCTTCTTATATGAATTGAAAGCATAATTCATATAAGAGTGATGTGCTCGATTGGAATTATAAGAATCGTTTTTAACTTTGGGAGGATATGAAAAATACTTATTTATAGGGAAATAAGTATGGACCTTTTTGTTTCTAAAATTCTTATTGTAGTGAGAACTACCATAAGACTTCGGGTGATGATTCTGACATGTTTTATGGTTTGATCTTTAACATGAAGGATGACATGTCATGGTTTTGGAAGGACAGAAATTATGACATGACTTGGCTTTAGGAAAACATATATTTTGTAAGTTTGTATTCGTTTTCTTTTGAGCTAGAATTTTCTCTTTGCCTTTTGTATGAGAGGACTAACACATATTTGTATCTTTCTTTTAGAAAGAAGGTTTTGGAAAAGAGATGGTAGGAGAACAAGATGATAAGTAATCATCTTTTTGATGGGAGGAAGAACTAGTATGAAAATCAATACCAGTCTTATCATTTGATTCTCTTTGGTCTCCAATCATTTTATTCAACATTTTCTCACCATTTGTAAACTTGGCAAGAGTTGAATTTAACAAATCACTTTTCTTTTTCAAAGCAGAAACTTTACTTATTAACTCAGAATTTGAACTTTCAAGAAAGCTTATTTTACTTTGAACTTCATGTTTTTCTTCTTCCCTTTGAATTTCAAGACAACCTATTCTTTCTTTTAAAATAAGTTTCACTTTTTCATTTTCCATTTTAAGCAGATTAAATTTATTTTCTAATTCAAGCTTTTCTTTTTCCTAATAAAGCAATATTATGATCATGTTGATTTTGATCTTAAATAAGTTTTTCATTATCATTATATAATTTAAGATAAGCTTGGATAAGATCTTTATGAGATAAAGTATTTAAAATTACCTCAACTTCAATGTCTCCTTCTTGTTGATGTGATGTGCTCACTTCTACTTTTTCTTCTAATTCTTCATCATTGGAGCTATCACCATCACTATCATCCCAAGTAGCCAACATTGCTTCCTTTTGTTTCTTTCCATATTTTAATTCAAGTTTTTCCCATTTTTCTTTTGTGTAAGACAATCAAAAACATATATAGAATGTTTTTTACTCAATGCACAATATAACAAGTGATGTGATTTAGCATTTAAGGAAAGTTTGTTCCAATCATCTTCATCATATTCATCTTCTTATTTGGAACAATTTTATTATTCACGAACTTTGTCATGGGAATTTCTCCCTTTTTGATAATCTTCCAAACTCAATTATTAACAGATTTAAAAAAAACCCTTTCATTTTTATTTTCCAAAGATCAAAATATTATGGATTTAAAAGAGGAGGTCTCAAATCAGGAACATTTACATAAGGGTCAACTGATAATGGATTTTTTAAAAGGTTCACCATTTAAGAAAACTATAAGGATTTTACTTCTTCGATTTAGAGTCCTACTCTGATATCAATTGTTGGTTCCGAATGGCTAAGACGATGTACGAGAGGGGGTGAATGTTACTATTAAAATTCCCTCTAGGTTTTAAAACTTTTTTGTTGCTAAAAAAGTTTTTCTTTAAAGCAATCTCAAAGTAAATTAATTGCTATAATATAAATTCTTGAAAAGTAAATAGCAAGTAATTAAAAACAATGAAAGTAAAGAAATTGAAACTTGGCGGATATTATCCTGGTTCAGCAACTCTTGGCTTAGTCTAGTCCCCAAGTCAACTGACTTGAGATTTTCCTTTATATGTTTTCTTTACAGGCATAAAACAAGCATGGTGATACTTTTTTCCTGGTTCAAGTATCAAACTTTACAACTATTGTTTTTCCAGACTTAACAACAAAACCTGACCGTTGTTTTTGTGGGCTTAACAACGAAACTTTACTTATTGTTTTTACGGGCTCAACAACAAAACATGACCGTTGTTTTTCCAGGCTCAACTACGAAACCTTACTTGTGGCTCAACGACAAAACTTGATCGTTGTTCTTGCGAGCTCAACAACGAAACCTTAATTGTTGTTTTTACAGGGCTTAACAACAAAACCTTACAACTTTCGAAATTGTAATTTGACATTGATGAATTACAGGGAAGACTAAACTCTTTGAAACTTGTATTCTATAGCTTTGTTTGTAGTCCTCCAAGTTTCAATATTCAACTGAATCCCTTTTTATACTTTGGTGAAGGTGATGAAACGAGTCGTTGGAGCTGTTGAGAGAAACCTTCTTTGTATTACTTCAAGGAAACATCTTACTTTTAGTATTTCAATGCAAGTGACCGTTGAGTACATCACTAGCCGTTGGGGTCATGACATGATTACCACCTTTTGAAAAATATGCCCATTGGAGATTTGGGTGGTATGTGGTACTTACCACTTTTGTGCTTAGTGAGCACCACATTCTGCTGCCACCTTTAAGCACCACTTTTTGCTACCACCTTCACTTTTTGCTACCTCCTTTATATCCACATTAGCTTGTGATAAAGTGTTAACCTAGTGCTTCGCCACATCATCATGAGAGAGAGAATTCCATTAGGATGCATGATATGATGGATGAAGGCTTCTGCTTGTCTTTGTATTCATCACTTGTACTTGTGGCTTAGCTTGGTCTTCATTCTTCGTTATGTTGTAGCTTTTTCAACATGATTTTTTTTATTGTTTAATTAACACAAAGTTGTATATGTATCAATATAAACATATTATCAGTGTTTTATTTGTTTCGCCTTCTTATTATAATCATCGAAACTGGACTCAACATGTTTAATTAAAAAGCTAATTAAACATGTTTTCATGGTACGGTTCCCAAAAAATATCTGACTACAATTGGCTAGGGAAGATCGCAAAATGTCTTGCTAGCAGCTATGTTCTAAATTTTTATAATGTTGAAATAAATTTTGGGAAAAAATACTCTCGAAAAACAACTTTTAAATAATTTTATGAGAACATGTCAAAAACAATTTTGAAGTAACGGATACAGTAATACACTAACGTGTGGGTTTAATATAACCAAAATAAAGCATAAAAGGTTTTTTTCTACTCATGCTATATAGTTTTAATACTCTTCTAGCATTTGACAATTTTTTTTTATCTATTGCACTATATTTATTCAATTTTAGTATATAAAAAACTATATAAATAACGACTTATTCAAATAATATAATAGTACAAATAAAACTATATTATAATTTTAATGTTTTTGCAATTTTTTAATTTTTTTGTAAATTTTGTACAAATAAAACTATATTATAGTTTTTAATTTTTTGAAAAATATTCAACAAAATTTAGCACAATTGCACTTACAAAACTGAGAAAGAAATATTTTACTCACCCTAGACGTGACTTGAACATGAAACATTGAGAGGTCATACAACATCTTAATGCAGTGGCAAAGCCATATACGGTGACGTCGGGTCCAATGACCTCACTTCTTTTAAAGAACTGGTATAAATTTACTGATAAATTGTATTTGGACACTGTTAAAAATTAATGATGGATCCCATATTAATATTAGAGTTACACATTTATCTTAGAAAAAGACATTTTTTACTAAATGCCTATATGTTTATTGATTTAGCTCTACTATTTCTTTTAAACTTTTATTGTTCACTAAAATATATTTATCATTATTATTTCTTGACTTTTTTCATAAATTTACAAATTACTTGATTTTTTAAAACATTTGATGTTTAGATGTGGATACCACAGTAAAAAATTCATGTATTTTCCATTGTCTTCATGTAATAAACTTGAATGGATTGAAATAAAGTATGTAAACTTGATTGTTTCACATATAAAAAACATTTTAATTGATATAAAAAAAGTGATACAAATATTTGTTTTTTTTTTTTTGGTTAGACAAATTGTGGGATAATCGTTTCACAATTTTGACCTGGGTATAGTTAAAGCCAAAGATCTGCAAAGAGTGTTTTTTCGATGGGTCAAATTTTAAACTTTTGGGGTTCAACTAGCCATATTTATACAATACTAACACAATTTTTTGCTTGATGATTAGGTGTTAAATTAAGTTGTCACTTTTTCTTTCTTGCATGAATTTGAAGTTTTACATTTAATCTCTCTTTCCCTTTTTTTCTTTTATTAATACATGACGGAAATTGGAAGAAACGAATTCTAATATGTACCTTTTTCCGTACCCGAAGATCGAAGAATGTCGAAATCGTATACAAGTCGAGACTAAATCACAATATGTCAAAATTTAGTCGTTTGCCACGATTCTGCAGTTTCAGAAGATCGAAAACTGATGAAATGCAAATTTCTTCGTCGTAGAAGAAATCCTGAGAGAGAGAAAATGACGAGAAAATTATTTTTCATCAACTTTTTTCATTCCATAAACTCATATTTGTAGAGGTGGAAAATTAAAAAGTTCTATTTAATACTTATGGAGAAATAAAATACAAAAAAAAATCCATTAACTTATTTATTCTCTCATAAGGTCCAATTACCCAAATTGGATCGAATCTTTTGACTCGATTGACCCGCTCACGGGTGGTGCGGGTATTTCCAACAATACATACATTGTTTATAGCTTAGATCAAGAATAATGCAAACCATTAATTTTTTTATGTGCAGCTTATTATTTTTTTTTCCTTTTTTTATATTTAAAACAAGATCCATAATGATATATTTTTTAAAAAAAAATTATCATATTTATGCTTGTTAGGAATGAATATCTCACATCGCACTTGGAGCATCCACTGAGCTTGTTTATAAGCAGGGTTCAGAAGGTCGTAACTTGATGACGCATTTTAAAACAGTGAGGTTGGCCGTAAACGACACCAAAGTGGGCAATATCGTTTAAGCTGTTTATAACACGTTATCAGCACGATCGCGATGAGAGAGTGTGTTAGGAATGAATATCCCACATCGCTCTCGGAGTATCCACTAAGCTTGTTTATAAGTAGGGTTCTGAAGGCCTTAACTTGACACGTTTTAAAACCGTGAGCTTGACCGTAAATAATACCAAAGCGGACAATATCGTTTAACCTGCTTATAACAATACACACTATACAAATATAAAGTGGTTTTAAAAAAAACTATACAAATATAAAGTGTTTATACCATTGATTTATATCACAAAAAAACAGTTACAAATCGCTTATACGATTTTTATTAGTATTAATCATTTATACTTCTTTATACCAACAACTATTACACACGCATAAAAATGAATTAGTATGAAGTATTTATATAAATGCTGCATAAAAACTCATAATAAAAAAATAAAAAAATTATATAAAAAGCTTGATATTAAAAATGAGCGGAAGCACATTTATACGGGTAGGAAACTAACCTGCAAAATACGGAATTAAAAATTCCAAAAATCAAAGAAAAAGTAACAAAAAAGGATTCATGATTAAAGTATCAAACTGATAAAGAAAAGCAGAATAAAATTTGAAAGCACGAAAGGTTCAGAAAAGCTCCAAATCACCAAGACCAATACAATAAATTTCCCACCAATTTCAGATGTGGAAGACACCTCCTAATCATGGAACGAATGATTATTGCTTGAATTCATTACATCTCAATTACTACAAGTAATAATCCTTTGTTTTGGTTCATAGGAAGAATTAGAGAGAGGATGTGGAAGACATTTGAATTATTCTAAATTTCTAATGAAATGTAAAAAACTACTGTATATCACTTTTAACCAAGAACTGCTGTGTTAAAATTGATAAAAAAAAAAATATGTTTATACTATTTTTATAAAATTAAATGTCACATATATTCCCTCTAGATGATCAAATACCTAACACAAAAACTAGTTTAAAGCATTTATACAACTTTTATACTATGAATTCATGTTTAAAAAAAAAATTTCAATAAAAATATGACAACATGGATCTTATTATAAAATTAAAAAACAAAAAACATATTTTAAAAGGGGTCGGAAAAAATTAACTTTTCTAACATAAATTTGTTTTATTTTAAAAATTTGAATTAAATATGAGATATGATGTCTTTCATAGATGTATGTATTAAGTGCAAATTGAAATTTAAAAAAAGGAATAAGTAGTGGAAACATCGGACATCATGAAATTGAAAATCTGAATAAATCATAACACGGACTGAACATTAAACTTTTTTTTTTTTTGTTTGACTGAAGAGAACGTCCATATCAATAATCAGAAGCGATTACAGCTCTAATCAAAGGTGGATATGAATGAAACCATGTCCCCCTACTTATCGAAGAACCAGCTGCTCTAGCTAGAACATGCGCAGCTTGGTTCGCAGACCTTCTAATATAAGATATTTTAATGAAAGAAAAATGTCTAATGAGTTCCTGACAATCAAAGAAAACAAGACCTATGGGAGAAAAAAAACGATAAATCATTGTTTAAAGCATTAACAATGTTAAGGGCGTCTGTTTCAATGATAATATGATTGTATTGATTATCTTTGAGCCAGCTCAAAGCTTCTCTGCAGCTTATGGCTTCGACCAAGAACGGATCTCCACCTCCTGATAGAATAACAGATCTTGCCGTAATAACTCTGCCCGTTGAGTCACGAATAATACATCCATGGCCAATGGACTCTCCTGCATCAAATAAACTAGCATCGATGTTGCATTTCACCCAGTTGGGGGGTGGACGTCACCATCTCGGAATAATGGCAGCCGCAACTTGACTTGTTTGTGTATTCACTGTGCTCCACTTGGAAAGAAAGCCTAAACCATGACGAAGTACCTGGGAAGGTACACGGAATTTATTGTTCCACACAAAATGATTTCTTCTTGCCCATAAAGCCCAAAGAACATAAGTTGCTTTTGTCATGCTCTCCAATCCTTTGCCGCTTACCCAAGACCACCATTGTAAGATATTTACTATTGAAGCAGGCCACCCTTCTCCAAAAATCTCGTTCCAAACCGGAAACGCGAATGAGCTAGTAATAAGTGCATGGAAATCATCTTCCACCGCATCGCCATAATGAGGATAATTGATATCAACATCAACGTGTTTATGCTTAAGTCTTTGTAATGTTGGGAGGGATTTCGTTGCCAATTTCCACAAAAACAGGCCCACTCTTGACGGAACTTTAAGCTGCCAAATATTCATCCAAATCAGTGAGGGAAAATTAGATGGACGAGTATAAACCTGGGATTGTTCAAGAAGCTCATAGTAACATGATTTGACTGAAAAAATTCCATTTGGTTCCAACCTCCAATACATTCTGTCAGCTTGTGGTGTCCATGGCAGCTGAATTTTCTACACCAACTTCATGTCACGGTCATTGAACAAACATTGCAGTAGCTGAGTATTCCAAGAATGTCCATCCTCTTCTGTGAGACAGCTTACCGCCACATCTTCAAAGCCCGATACAACATCGGATTGTACAATTGGGAAGTCATTTGATGGCAGCCAATTATCATTCCACATTTTAACTTGTCTTCCATTCCCAATTCTCCAGGCTAGACCAACTTTTATGATTTCTTTTGTCGTAAAAATACTTCTCCACACAAAGCTAGCATTGTTCTTTAATGGAGCATCAAAGAATGAACAGTTGGAGAAATACCGTTGCTTAAAGATGCGACTTAATAGCATATTCGGGTTGGAAATTATTCCCCACGCTTGCTTTGCTAGAAGAGCCTTATTGAATTCCAGGAGACTCCGAAAGTTGAGCCCACCCTTATCTTTGTTCTAACAAAGCCTTTCCCAATGCATCCAATGAATCGAGGAGCCCCACCAAAAATTGGAGAATATTTTCTCCAAATTAGCAATTGTATGTGACGGAAGGAGAAAGATTTGCATGGCGTAGTTGGGCAAAGCCTGTGCGATAGATTTTAAAAGGACCTCTTTCCCTCCTTGAGACAACTTCTTCCTCTTCCAACCCTGCACCTTTTTGTGGGCCTTTTCAACGATATAATCAAAGGTGCATTTTTTAGATCGACCAATGAAAGACGGAAGACCTAAGTATAAACCGTGGCCATCGACAATATTAACTTTTATACAATTTGTAATGGACTGTTGTAAAGATGAACTTACATTGGGGCTGAAGATGATTGATGATTTATTGAAATTAATCTGTTATCCCGAGGCCATCTCATACAGGTAGAATATGCTCTTAAGGACTCTGGCTTCCTCCAAATTAGATTTGAAGAAAAAGAGACTATCATCCACGAAAAATAGGTATGAAACGACAGGTGCTGATGGTGTAATCTTACATCCATGCAAAAGTCCTTATGCAATCCGATCCTGAATTAACACAGATAATCCTTCAGCATAAATTATAAAGAGATAAGGAGAAATTGGGTCCCCGTGTCTAAGACCACAGTGTGGCACAAATTTCTGAAATATACTATCTCTGTGAGTAATAGTGTAAGTAATCGAAGAGATGGATAATATGATTAGATCAGTAATAGACTCGGGAAAACCCAACTTCGATAACATTACCTCAATAAATTTCCACTCCACCCTATCATAGGCCTTAGACATGTCAACCTTAAGCAAACTCATACCCGAAACTCCTAATAATTTCCTATTGATATAATGTCCTACTTCAAAACCAATTAGAATGTTATCTGTTATGTATCTCCCAGGAATAAAAGCACTCTAGGACTCTGAAATAATAGAATTCATACTCGATTGAATTCTATTGGCTAGCATTTTTGACATAATCTTGAACAGAACATTACATAAAGCAATAAGTCTCAAATCAGAAACTGTAACAGGAACTTTCTTTTTAGGAATTAACACAATATTTGTATCATTAAAGCCATCAGGGAAAGACTTATTATGCCGGCAGTTGAGATAGAAAGTTGTTACCTCATTACCAAAAATATCCCAAAATTTCTGATAAAAGCCTGGGTTGAAACCATCTAGCCTGGTGCTTTATCTGGTTTCATTTGAAAAAGTGCATTCTTGACATCTTCTACAACAAATGGTTTTTGTAATCCCACTTGCATATCTACTGTAATTTTCTATTTCAAAAGTTATAAAATATGAGTAAAATGGGTACCATTTGATTCAAACAATTCAGAGTAGAAAGCTTGAATTAATTGCTCTAGTCCACCACCCCACTTGACCCATTCCCTGTCTATCGATTGCAACTGATTAAAGTTGTTTTTCCTCCTTCTAGTAGAGGCTACTTGATGAAAGAAAGCTGAGTTTTGGTCCACGTCTTTTAGCCATGTCACTTTAGATTGCTGTCGCCAATAATCAGTTTGTCATTTTCGAAGTGCACCAAGTTCTTTCTTTTTGTCAATGAAATTCATGGAGTCACCCCAACTTGGTTTACGTTTCAGGATTTCAAGTTCCCGATAGCTATCCTTTAGCTTGTTTTTGAAATCTCAATGTTGTCTTCGTCCCAACCCTTCAAGCTCCACTACGCAACTGTTCAATTTTTCCAAAACAGACATCTCAGGTCGAGACATCCAACATTCTGTGATCAGCTCTTTACAACCCGGTAAATCTGCCCAGCTATTTTCAAAGCGAAAAGGAGGCTTACAGTGTACAGCAGCATCAGTACAATGCAGTAGTAAAGTCGCATGGTCAGATTCCGAAGTCGTGATATTTTGGACCCAAGCCTCACAAAATAATTCCATCCAATCTGTGCTACAAACCACACGATCTAAATGTTCCATTATCTAATTATTCGATCCTCAACTTCGTTCCCACGTGAATTGGTATCCCGGCATACCTAAGTCTATGAGTCTACAATCCGTTAACGTCTCCTGAAATCCCATCAACCAAATATTGGGCCTTGGTCTTCCTCCCATTTTCTCAGATGTAGCTAACATATCGTTAAAGTCACCAATAACACACCACGAAAGACTACTCAAACCCACTAAGCTCCTTAGGCAATCCCATGATTCCTTCCTTCTTCTATTATTGTTCTCCGGGTATCCATAAAACCCTGTAATACGCCATGGCTCATCTCCATCTTTCACTATCAAGTCAATAAAATTTCTCCCAAATTTATTCAATTGCACCCCGTCTTTATTCCTCCATAGAAAAGCCAAGCCTCCTCCATTATTAATATGCGATACATAGAAAATACCATGAAATCTAATGCGATTACGAACCCTCTCTACCACCTCCCTTCCTACCTTAATCTTCATAAGAAAAACCATATTGGGCATGTGAGAAGACACTAAGTCTCCTAGTTCCTTGATTGTCGGGTCTATGCCCAAACCACGACAATTCCAACTCAAAATTTTCATTGATTCTGGCGAGCTCTCGCCGTGGAGCTTGCTTTATCATCAATTGTGGAGCGTATTGACATCACTTCTAATTCTGAGTTGACATTAAAGATGCACTTCCTCTTCTGGTCATTTACCGAGATCACATTATCATTATCTTCATCCATCCGGGCAGCAGCTTCTAGTCTATTTATTTCCACCTCCCTTAATGCTTGATCTAGCCTCTTTGCCTTCTGATTCGAGCCTGTGTGGACCAGGCTGCAGCCATTCTCATCTCGCAACCATTGATCTTCTTCAATGATCATGTTCTTATGATTCATTGCCTTAATCGAATGATCGTACATCCATTTGGGTGGTTCTGCATTTGTTATATACGTTAGAGGATAACTATGTTCAGTGTGTTGAAAACATACCACATATCATACACATTGATGGGAGTCTTTCGTATTGAAACTGCATTGTCACAAACACTCCTTCATTGATGCATATTCTCATTCTTCTCTTTAATGGTTTAGCTATATCAATAAGGACTCTGATTTTCATGTATACTAGTCTTAAAACCTTAAAATTGTTCTCGTCTATTTCTAATAATTCTCCAACGAATCTACCAATCGCTTCGCAAACTTGTGTAGAAATATAACCAATAGGAACTCCAAATACTTGAACCCAAAAAGGAACTTTTCTCACCTCTACTGCATATGGATTCTCAGTCGGCTTTTTTGTGCTAAGGCTAAAAGACGGTTGTTGAAATTCCATGGGGAGCCATTCCATACTCTTTCAAAATCCCGTGAGTGAAAAAAATTAAATAGAAATCTGGTGTTCGGTCCTAAACACTTTATATTTACTCCTCCTTTCGGATTCCACAGCCTGGAAATTGTTCTTCAAAAAGCCACCTCGTCAAAGCTGCGATCATGGAATAAAACTCCTACATAGTAGAGTTCATGTTTTGGTTCAATAACCAGTGGGATTGGGACTGGGGCATTTTCGTCATCTTCCAAGGCTAACTCCTTGTATCTCTTTCTTATCTCTTCTTCAATGTCATTAGGATTCATAGTTACGTCACTGAATTTGATCGAAAATATGAAAACACGGCGGTAAACAATACAATCAGGCTTGCCGGCAGCTCACCTCTCAAACCCTAAGGTTAGACCAACATTAAACTTTATTTTAACGAATATAATTTTTACTATAATGTGACGGCTAAATTTGAAAGTTTAATTTTATATTTTGCATAAAATTTACAATTAACTGTTAAAAGAAACATAATTGTAAATATTGTTTGGAAATGAAATTGGATTAATCAAATTAGGAGATAAATGGAAAAAAAAGATAATCATTTCATATTACATTCATAATTTTAGTTTCGGTAAAATATTTAAATTCGATTTAGACTGAACTGTATTTAGTCAGATTTATTAATGAAACGTGCTAGTTTGAACTATAAAATCAATTCGGCTTTATTTAGTTCAGCTCATTTCAGTTTAGTTTAACTCATTTCAATTCAGTTTAGTTCAGTCATGTGTAGTTATAATTTAAATTTAAATTATTTTGTTTCAGTTCAGTTCACTTTAGATTAGATTATTTCGATTCAATTTAACTTTTGGAAGACTAAAAAACATGGCCTTAAGTCTCTTAATTTTTGTTATTACATTCTCGCTTTATTTGGTTCGGTTGTTGTTGAACTTGTAAAGAAATTTGTAGAACACTCTTAAAAATGTAATGTATTACTCTTAGTATTTTAAAAATCGCTAGGCGCTAGTCTGGCGGATGAAACCTCCGAAACGGATTTGTATTTTTTATTTTATAAATATTTTTAAATTATAAATTTATTTATTTATAAAGTATGAAAATATATTATAAAAAATGCTAATACACATCAAAGGAAATCTAAAAATCATAATATTTTTTATTATTTCACACGCATTGAAAATTTCTTTTAAAAAACAATTTTTTTAATCATAAGTCTGGTTGTGTATCATCAATAATGATGGATGAAGTTTAAGCAAATACAAGTTGTAAAATTGTTATTTTTTATTAATTTCTTGATGGTTTCCTTATATTTTTTTGTCTAATTTTTATATCTCCTAATGGTGAGATTTTTTTTTCTTAATTTAGTAGTATATTTTGTTTAATTTGTTTGGTATTTATCGATGTATCAGTCAAGATGCACTCCAAATTTCGGTTTTTATATTAATTTCCTATTTACCAAAAAAAGTATCATGAGTCTCTTATTTTATATGGTTTGAGACACGTTGTTTCTTTAATTTTGAGATTCGAAATGAAATTTTTATTTTGGAGCAAATATATTGTATAATAATTTTAAAAATTGTGCTAAATTTTGTGAGTTAAAAGAGTTCAATGATCCTTATTTTAAATAATAGTATATCGAATAGGCTAATGCATCTATATCCCACTGAACTTGTCCAAAAATAACTGTTACCACCCTGAACTTTAAAATGTGACGTATAGCCCCATGTACTTGTCTAAAACGCGTTATTTTACCTCCTTGTAAAAATATCGGTTTCAAGAACAAAAAAATGAAAATGACGGGCCAAGAATCGATATAATATTATGATTAATTGAAGAAAATATTTAGAATAAAAATGAAGTTTTGAAGAAGATTAAGAACATATATTAGAGATTTTGAATGGTAAGAATTAGAATGTTAGGGATTTTTTTTATTCATTTTCTATTCCACCGGCATACTTCACGTCCGTGTATTTTGATGGTCATCCACGTAGCAAGCCAGGTTAGCACAAAGGAGTAAAATGATGCGTTTTAGACAAGTAGATGGGGCATTTTTGTCACATTTCAAAGTTCAGGGTGGTAACAGCTCTTTTTGGACAAGTTTAGGAGGGTGTAAATGTATTAAGCCTATTGAATATTGCGTTTAGACGATGAATAGACGAAAAATATGGAATAGGCGCAACCATAAATAGATTAACCACTTGATAGCCGGGAAGTGAAATCGTAAGGGAGATTTGTTAAAACAGTAATTATAATAAAATTCTCAGGTTGAAGAAGCTCAACCCAAGCCGATAGACAACTCAAAAGGAGAACAGTCTTCTCCAAAAAAAAAAAAAGGAGAACAGTCATAGTCAATGACCCACCTACTCCTATACATGGCCACGAACATTCTTCTTTTAAGTCATCTGTGTATGACGTGTAAAAATATGACTGGTACACGTTTCAAGAGACCACAATCTTAAAATACAGCAGAAACACCGTATCAAACCCTTTCGACTGAGAGCCACCTAATAAAAAGGAATCGAACATGTAGCAGGAGATAAGTTCTCGGCCTCGCCATCGGAGGAGACACTTATTCTCTATATCCTCTCTTTCTTTCTCAATATTTGCTCAAATCTCTCGATTCAACGCAATGGTAAGTCATTTTATCCCTGCTCTTTTTGCTTATCCGATGTTTCGATCTTCCTTTTCTTCTCCTCGCTGGACATTTTTTAGTCGGTCCTTTTTTTATGCTGTGATCAGTTTTTGATTTGGTGTTGATCTGATTTTTAAGGTTTGATATGGTTCGTATTTTGATAGTGTGCTGTTGTTTTAGGTTAATCAACTGTTTATTTTCCTTTTCTCTTCGTTTTTAGATCTGCTTTGATCTTGTTTACTTGTGCAATTGACTGATTTTATTTAGATGCCCCAAGTATTCCAGAAATTAGCCGTCATTTGATACGGTTGTGTGATCGATCTTGTTTTTTATGAGGTGAGAGCTGTATCTAAGATTCTTTTAGTGCCGAGTCTTAGAGTACAAATGGTTTACGATTGTCCTTGTTTTAGTAGTGTTGAACTCAATTTGTTCTCGATTTAACCTGATCTTGCGTATATCCATATTTTGTCTTACATACGACTTATTCTATCTGTCTTGTTTGAGCTTTTCTTCTGTTTGTTTGTTGCTGTTTCTAGCTAACACTCAGGAATTGGCATAAGATACAATAAGATGACCCAAATTTTGCTTTTCACTTTATCCTTCTGCAATGGATATGGCTAGAAAATGAAAACAAGTTTGTTCTTGTTTTTGAATTGGTAAACAATCTTTTGAAGCATGTAATTTTTGTTGGAATTACTTAAATGCTATATATGATCTCTGAACTTGCTTACATCACCATGTTAGCTGGTCATAATTGTTGGTGCCTTGGACCTTGGTGGTATATCTGGTATTCCTAAATCTGTTTATATCCCGAGTCATCAGTCATCTGAGTTTCTGTATCACATGGAAAATCTAAATGCTTATTTTGTTGATACAAGTTAATTTAATGCTTATTTTGAATTTTCCTCTCATTTGTGCTGCTTGAATTGTTCTTCTTTGGTTTAATGATTCAAATACCAGTCAGTCACCTGATATCAATGACATGTTTATTACTTTATCTTTATCCTACTTGCGTCTTATGAAGATAGGAATTGCATTAGTTACTTTATGATGTTTATGCTATTTTCAGGCCAATGCTGCATCTGGCATGGCAGTCCATGATGACTGCAAACTGAAGTTCTTGGAGCTCAAAGCCAAGAGAACCTACCGTTCCATCATTTTCAAGATTGAGGAGAAACAAAAGCAAGTAATTGTGGAGAAGCTCGGTGATCCAGCACAAAGCTACGAGGAATTTGCAGCTAGCATCCCTGCTGATGAATGCCGATATGCTGTGTTTGACTTTGATTTTGTCACAGAAGAGAATTGCCAAAAGAGCAGAATATTCTTCATAGCATGGTACAAAAATATTCAATGTTTGTGTACCATTACTCTTTTTTTATTCTTTGGCCTTTGCTTGTGGTTTTTACATTACTGTCAACAATTCCTTGAAGGTCGCCTGATACAGCAAGGGTCAGAAGCAAGATGATCTATGCTAGCTCCAAAGACAGATTCAAGAGAGAGCTTGATGGAATTCAAGTAGAATTGCAGGCAACTGATCCAACTGAAATGGGGCTTGATGTTTTCAAGAGCCGTGCCAATTAAATGTGACTATAGGCATTGAAGTAAGAAGTTCCTCCATTCATTTTCTTCTTTACTGGATTTAAAGGCTTACCAAGTCATTTGGGATTGGTTTCCTAGTTTTTCCTTAAAGTATTTAATATTAAAATGGTGCATGAATCTATGGTTTCTGGTATATTTTGTGATTTGTTTTATTTTATATAGAACCTGTGCGTCTTCTTGTAGTTATATGTCTACAAGCTAATATTGTAACTGTTTGCAAAGGGCTAGACTACACATAAGTTCATTTTCAAGTTAAAGTATTTGACCCTTTAGGGTCATTACTTTGGCATGCTAATTGGCATGCTTCTATTGGATTCCGATTACTAGTTATTGGCTTCATTTATATTGGATGGATTAATGTATCAAGAGATTTTTTGTGGTGAATTTTTTTAATTTCGGTTTATAGTTTTCATGAGCTATCTTTACTTTGTGAACTAATGGAGGAACCTTAGTGTGTGTGTGTGTTGAAGTTGGCAGTCAATGCTTTGTTGCTTATTGATCACTTGATAATCATATATGTAGGTTGTGGTGTATGATTTTTTATTAGCAATATTAGTGCGTGGTCCTCCACCTCAAATGGGTAGGGAAGAGACAAAATACAAATATAGGGACGTATTTTAATGATTGGATTTGTAAGTTGAGATCGATTTTAGATGCTTCCACAGTGTGGCATAGACTAAGTTCTGATTGAGAATATAATTTTAGTGCGATCAGAATATTTAGAATTCAAAGTGGTACCTACTTGTCGGCAAGTATGTGGCTATAGTCTGGTGTGCTAAATATCTGGTCTGGGTGTATTGTGTGCACGATCTTGGCAGAGCAAAGTTATTTGTTGTCATCTTCTTTCACTTATTTTTTTATTCCTATTTTTCTGGGCTTAATTGTATTAAATCCCAAAAAAATCAAAAGATCCCAAGTTCTACAAAGAAAATAATTTCCTGAAAATATTTTTCACATGGCAACCGAGGCCTTGCAAAACATATGCTTGAGAGAAGGTGAGGTGAGTATGAAAGAAATGACGGTGCTTAAAGTGTGCTGTTTCTAGACATGTTCAGGGGTCGGGGTACTACCCGGCCCGGCCAGAGCGAGCTTCTATGGGTCGGCTCGGACTTGGACATTTATTTTTGGGAAATTCAAGGAATTACAACAATAAAAGAATTTATTTTTGTATTTAGATACAAAAAAAATCATGTTTATGCTCTTACAATCAAACTTTTGTTTTTTATGTGTGAATAAATTTTTCATATATTGTTTTTAACTAATTTTTCTTATACCTGGTATAAGACTTTTTATATCAGATTTTTCCTACTTTTTTCTTGGAGGTGTATAAGGCCTCTTATATATGAAATGAGAGTGGTATAAGGTTTGTATACAACTTATTTTTCATTAAATTTCGTTATTACTTTTGAATACTCGTTGAAACAACCTTTTGAATGCCTTATACTTGATATAAGACGATTTGTCTTACACCAAGTTTAAGAAAAGGTGTGTAAAAACAAAAATATGAAAAAAAAAATTAATGCAAAAAAATAACAAACGTGTTATAAACAATATGGATCAATAAGAATATACATTAGATAAATACATATAAAAGTAGTGAAAAAGAAATAGAGAGTATGGGTATTGTATTATTATATTTCTTATGAATTGTGTACAATAAATATATATTTATAAGCAAATGTTAGATATTTGTATGGATACAAGTTACATATATAAATATATATATATAATAAAGGTATAATAGACATCAATACAATTAATTATATATGTTACATAAAACATATTTTTACAACATTTCCTCTTTGATGTTCATTTTCTCGAATAGGACATTGACCCATTAAACACCTTACCAGAAAAATCATGTGGGATAAAAACTTTGACTAAGGGAAAAAAATGTAGAGTTTAATTCCCTTCTTTGCCATGATATGACTATGCAATCTAAATATGCTTCATTAAAATCGTGTTAAGGAAAACTTAATTAGATAAAAACTTAGCGAATGAAAAAGAGTACAATATTCATATGCAATTTTACTTATTCTAAAAAATACAATGGTCAAGACAACATATCCTTGAGCTGACGTATTCCAATATTATGCACATGTGTTTTGAAGATGGAAACATATTGTGACTTACTAAAATATCTGCTCGATTGTCACTTGATCTAAATTTTAAGATGTCAACTGATCAGTCTTCATCAAATTATGACATATAAGAATTTGGATGATATATGTTTGATTTTATCTCCTTTAATATAGTCACCCTTGAGTTGCGCGATGTAGATTGCATTTCTTTATAAATTGACATCATATCTTCTTGGTCTACCGATTTATCACATGCATGACCCATTTGCTTTAAACAATAAATGAATCTTTTCAAAACTCTTTCAGTGTTCGAACTACAAGTTTGAATACATTTATTTTCAAAAGAATTCAATTACGTTTGGATTATATAATTTCATATTCAACAACTTGTTTGACATTCTTGAATATGCAGCAAATTTGATTCATAATTCCGTTGCTACGATAATGGAAAAATATGATATATAACAATTTTAAATTCATTTCATAATTTACTAGTACTAATTTAATTTATTTGACTTTACACATGTTCAATAACTTCGGGTGTTTGCACTTCAGGTAGTACTACTTTTACAAGAACTGTATTTATATTTATACATTGATCCTCAACAATATTATCTTTATTGTCGATAAATTTTGAGGATATTATCATGTAAACCAATTGGTTATCCACTCTTCAGGCGTATTATATTTATATAACACTATTGTTAATTTATCTTTCAGGAATTTCAATATTAATTGGCGATGAAGTATTATAATAAACATATTGTATTTAAAGGCTCAAAAATACTTTGTTGATAGAGATACATAAATTTGTAATCTCTCTTCATGACCTATTTTGGTCCATTATGATGAAGCAATATGCACAAATACATTATAATTAGAAACTTTTAGATGAGAAATATTGGGCTCATAACCAAAAATTACTGTAGGGGAAATTTTTATAATAGCTTTTTTGGTCTTAAACATATTAAAATTGTTGCATGCAATATTGCATATTTCACAGAAAAGATGAAGATTTGTTCGCATAATCATCGGCTAAACAAATCAAATGCAGACGTTTAATAAATGGTTCTGTCAAACCATTTTAAGTACAAACATATGATGTGGTATGTTCAACTTTGATTCCTATTGATATTTTAAAGGGGTTTTTAGGGAAATAGTCTTAAATATGAATCATAATTACAAATTTGGCATGCCAAGTTTATATTCTGTGATATGCTCTTTAAGGTTTCAAAATTATCAGCTATACGTTCCACATCAAACTTCAAGTTTCAGCTTCTTCTTTTAGAATTTTTTGCAAATCAAATCCTTATTCTTCTTCTGGAATGACTTCATACTCATCCCAATTTCTTCACATAATCTACTGTTCTTTCGATTCTATTGTTCTTTCGATGTTCATTCCAATAGCAGAGCAACGAATTTGAGCTTTGATTTCACGATCGATTTTTAGGGTTCAGGAAATGCTGTAATTTCTATCTACTTCCACAATCTAATTAGATTAATCAAATGGATTAAGATAAAGCTTCTTCTACACTTCCTATATCAGCTTATCTCAATGCTCTCACTCTTGAAATCGAGAAAAAAAACTTCAACGGGTTTATTGGGCTTTTGATGTGTGGTGAATGTTCTTTGGTTACTGAATTTGGTGCCAAGCTGTTTTGCTTTATTGAGCCTAGGACCGATGAGCACACCATGGTTGATTTGGTTAATACTGATCATGTAAGTCATTTTGTTTTTCCCATTCATTGAAGTGCTAGCTCTCATTTTAC
>CATIWQ010166955.1:0-31228 GCA_949673415.1 Euphorbia schlechtendalii | reverse complement strand
TGTGTGTGTGTGTGTGTGTGTGTGTGTGTGTGTGTGTGTATAACTGCCTTAAAATGGCATCATGACAAGTTTATTTCAATGGAATGTGTTGTCTCTTTTATAAATATCAAGAGTTATTCTTGTATAAGGAAAGAAATTAGCAAGCAAGGTCTTTCCTATTGGTCTATTTATAGTTAGAAATCACTTGCATACTTGGCTTGTGTATGGAAAAATCTGAATTTTTGCTGTTCAACATTGAAGCTTTTTCCTGCTGGATTCAATAGTGCTTTGTTTCCAACTTATTTCTCCAGTAGAGAAGGACAAAATACATTACTCCCAATTTGAAGTATTTTATATATAAATACTGAAAACCTGACTGAACATGCGACATTTGGATGCATAAAACCAATGTATACCATTAACTAAATGCATTAATTTTGGTCGGTTCTTTCTTTTGAAGTTGCATTTCTTGCAAACTCTGTTCAGGACAACCATATAGTTTTCCTCTTGTATAACTTCTTTGCGGTTCATCTATATTGTCATATTCAAAATGAGATGGAGCTTTTTACATCATGCATGTTAATATTCATTGCCAATTAATTATATTCAAGATTTGCTTTCAATGACTATTTAGTGTTTCGTTTTTATACATTTAATTGTTATGAATGTGGATACCTGTCTATGTTACATGGACTCGTTTAAAAGTGTCCCACACTATTACGGATCTGAGTGTCTAGTCCGGCAAGCTTAAAAATTTTGGACACAAAGGACGCTGTCTTTAATTTGGACACGGGTACGGGGACACGGCAATATATATATATATATATATACTAGACACTCAGATCCGTAATAGTGTGGGACATTTTTAAACGAGTCCATGTAACATAGACATATATATATATATATATATGAATCTGAGAAATTTCTAGAATGATAATAGGAAAAGATCGATTAGTTTTTAAATTTCAATAGCATATGTAATTAACTAATAAGAAAAAGTGATGGATTAGTAATTAATAGCAATATTTTGTTTGAATATTTAACTAATTGAAATTAATGTTGCTCCTGGCGTGTCCGAGAGCACATTGCTGGGTCCAACACAGATACTGTGTTCGGCATGGGTGTGGCCACTGTTTCAAAGTTTCCGGGTATCATAGATACCTGTATGGATTGAATTTCAACTTCAGTAATTAGCTCATATCTGTCGACTTTTTCCCACATTGTGTTTGTCTTGCATTGTTAACCATCCTTCTCTTCTATTCGAAAGCATTTTTTTTGTAAAACAATGCAAGTTGGGATTGATGTTTTCCTTCTAAGAATTTGTAAACTTAATGATTAATGTTTGCCCTCAATGTTTGCATTTTTTATACATAAATAATGAATATAAATGTGGATTGATGTGATAGTTTGAATTTCAGCTTTATTAGTGAACTCGTATCTCAGATACCTGTCAAGTTTTTCTTCATGTTGCGTTTGTCTTTGGTTTTTGTCAAAGGCAAACTCATTGCTTCCATGTTCTCTTCAATTCAAATGAAGTTTGTGCCTGTGCAATTTTTTTATGATCAGGGGTGAGTAATTTATGTTTTAGTTATGTTCCTAAGGTCTTGTTGTTTATCTGTAGATAAGTTCACAGAAGAAGAAAACAGGTGTAATTGCTCCAAAGCGTTTTGTGCAGAGACTGAAGAAACAAAATGAGATTTTCCGCAGCTATATGCACCAGGTCTAGCCTTATTTTTTGTGTATCCAAGTCAACACACCTGATTAACATGTAAAGTAACTGGTAAAAACTCTCCAGAAAGACTAATTTTCCTATATCCATTATCAATGCAGGATGCTCATGAATTTTTGAATTATTTGCTGAATGAACTTGTTGATACACTCGAGAAGGAAGCCCAAGCTGCAAAAAGTGATCCTGAAGCTTCATCCTCCCCAGAGAAGACTGCAAATGGATTGAAAAATGGTCAGCCAAATGGTGTTTCAAAGGAGCCGTTGGTTACATGGGTACATAAAAATTTTCAGGTGACATTTGCTCTCCAATCTATATTTTCTATGTTATGCATAGCCTCTGTGCATTATTCCCTGGGTTGAACTACTCTACTCTGTAAATATGCTTCATTATATGCAGATTGTTTTTTTCCAAATTATCTCTGTATTAAGTATTAACATATGAGTTGAGCAAAATTAAGCCAAACAAAGGTAAATGAAAAAGGCAGGCTCATGGTTTCTCATGTAAAATGAACCAGGGAATTCTTACCAATGAGACAAGGTGCCTTCAGTGTGAGACAGTTACAGCAAGGGATGAAATGTTTTTTGACTTGAGCCTGGATATTGAACAGAATAGTTCAATAACAAGTTGTTTGAAAAATTTTAGTTCCACCGAGACATTGAATGCAGAGGATAAGTTTTTCTGTGACAAGTGCTGCAGGTGTGTATTTCGAGCTGTTTTCCTTTTTTTCGCAGTACTAATATTTGATAGTCTTCTTTTTCCCTGATGGAATGTGATGACGTCTTTTAGAAGTTAGAACTCACAACTACCTTGAATTTATTTACATTGGCTTCACTCACGTGGACCTATATCTTGAAATTATTTTGCTGTCTCTAGAGCATAAGTATGGCAAGAAGAATCCAATTTATATTGTGGACTTGTTTATCTATGTTATTGTTCTGTTAAAAATTTTGCTGTCATTTTTTTCATCAAAAAGTAATTTCTAGAAAATTATCTCTGAAGTATACTTGCATTAATTAACATATTATTACTACATGATATTAGTCATGCTAGGCCATTCAAATTTTTCTTTTCAAAAGTTTTTAAAAAAATTAGCTTTATCTATATCTGTTGATTTCACTATGATACTATTTCTGACATTTTTGGCCACGCAAATGAGGAAAGCTTATCATTGAAAACATACTTTCATTGCAGTTTACAAGAAGCCCAGAAGAGAATGAAGATAAAAAAACCTCCCCATATCTTGGTCATCCATCTCAAAAGGTTTAAATACATCGAACAGCTAAGCCGATACAAGAAGCTTTCGTATCGGGTGGTGTTCCCTCTCGAGCTGAAGCTGAGTAACACAGTGGAAGACTCCGACATCGAGTACTCGCTATTTGCAGTAGTGGTCCACGTCGGGAGTGGGCCGAATCACGGGCACTACGTGAGCCTCGTGAAAAGCCATAACCATTGGCTGCTTTTTGACGACGAAAATGTCGAGATGGTCGATGAGTCAGCGATGCAGACTTTTTTCGGGTCAGCGCAGGAGTATTCAAGCAATACCGATCATGGATACATCTTGTTCTACGAGAATCTCGCTGCAAGTAGCAACAAGAGCTGAGTTGGAGCTTTTGGTTTTACGAGTAGGTATGCACTGAAGCAATCTTTTCCTTCTTTTTTTTGTGATATTATTATTGTTATTTTTGTTTTTCGTGTTTTTTGTTCTTCAACCGGTGGGGAAAGCTGTCGAAACTCCGGGAATTTGTACGGGTTGTGAGAAAATGTATACTTGGGTTGTTTCCGTTGTACAGTAACGGGGAAGCAGACAATCCATCCTTTTTTTTAAAGAATAAAGAGGAAAGATCAGTGTACATGACAGAGACTGTATTTCTTGATGGTTGACAATGTTTTAATCAACGTTAGAAAATGCAATCCAATTGATTTTTGATTGGAGCTGTTATTTGATGTGATAATTTTGGTGATGATATGCGTTAGCATTTAGATGTGAAGGTAACATTAGCCAGTTTTAACTATATTTGCACTCACATAAATATAAAGAAAAATCTCCACCTCCGCACTTGTATTTGGACTTGAACTTGTGACCTTAGGATCATGGATTCAGTCTCACTCTCAATCAGCAATAAGCGATAAATGCTAGAAAATGCAACAAATATGAGATAAACCAAGTTACCAAATGAAATACCTCTAATTGTCGTTTAGAAGCCATCGATCAGCAAAAAGTGAAAGTTAAATGCAATAACAATTCTAGAAAAAGAATTAAGAGATTTGTTGGATGTCCTAATAAATGTAAAATTTAAGCATTGCATTAAAAATATCTAGCCTTCAAATTTTCTAGCCATGATAGGAATTAAATTAAGAATATCTAAAAAGTCGTTAAACCAGATGAACAACGCATATTAAAGTAAGTTTGAAACAAATTGTTTCCGAGACGCGCGCCTCATGAACCTTACCTAGCCTGAGGTAGGGTGAGGCGAGGGATCTCCTCTCCCTTCTTATGGCGCCTTTAATGATTATGCTACATATATTGTATATTCACCAAGTAGTGTTTCACTTCGCTCGGGCAAGCACTTATGTGGCGCCTCGGGCAAATTTTGGTTGTGGCGGCTAGCGTTTTTAATAACACTGTGATGAACTTATTTTATTTTAACGTTTGCCTTGTGTACATCAGGCGTGCGCGTCATCTTAAGGCACGCCTGACTCGCCTTGAGCCTTGGTGCCCTTGGCCTTATCAACTATGGTCTCAAACTAGGGTTGAAAACGGGGCGGGAAATCTCCGAACCCGATGGAGATCCGCTCCGATGGGGATGAAGATTCCCCGAGGGTAGGGAGTGGAGAATCTTTTATACCCAAAATCTTAATGGATATGAAGATGGAGAATGCACTCCCCAGTCCGGTAAATCCCCGAACCCTATACAAATAGACATACATTGGAGAATCCTCAAATATGTAAACGGTGGTCCACTGAAGGATGTACATCACCATCGCTTCTCTTTTCTTGTCCCTTTTCTTATTCTATGTATATAAATTGAAGAACAATGTAAATTAAATCAAATATTTTTTACTTTGATGTTTCTATTTCTATTCTTATTTTTAATGCTGGATATTGCATCTCAAGTTTGATGTTTATTTTCTTAGGATTTATTATGTAATGTGATAGACTTTTAAATATATGTTAAGACTTCAAATTTATTTTGTATTAAACATTGGAATAATTTAATCGTTAAAATTTTAAAGAAATGATACAAATTTTCTATTGTATGAAATTTTGAAAATATATACACATTATTTATTTTAGTGGGAAATGAGAAATTCTCGATACCCGATGGAGAATCCCCGATAATGGAATAGAGAAAAAATTATCCATGAATCCTTAATGAATATAGATATGGAGAATATTTTTTCCATGAAACCTTAATGGATACAGAGATGAGAAATGCATTCACCGTCCATTAAACCCCATTTTCAACCCTCTCAAACCACTGGTCTATATAATTGCCACGTGTAATATTAGCTCGTTACTTATTAGTATATTGCAACCGATAAGTAGTGCGCAAGTCAAATTAAACAGAGTGTTACAGACTAGGAAGCACGGAAACTCCTAAGCATTTCCGTTTCCGAGTTGAAAATCTGAAATCACGTTATATTCGACGTTTCTAGTGGGCATTTCTGTTTTCGGTTCCCGTTTCCGTGCTACAAATGTCTGTTACTGCCGCAATTGCTGGCAACGGGGTTTCCGATGCCAAACTACCATTCAGAACAATATAATAAGAAACTGAAACATAATCAGATCCTAGAACTGACTCTTTTCAAGTGTAGCAAAAGTTAGATTCTGGCGCCACACCCAGGGTTTGCTATATTGAAATTTCAAGTGTCATAAGAGCATTTAATTATCCGTTGATGAATTTTATGCGAGTCCCATGTTAAAGAGTAAACTATAGGCTAAATGCAACGTAACCTATAAACTAGTTACTATTAGACCTGTTTGCCGGCCGGGCACCCGTCCGGCCCGGCTCGGCCCGAACCCTTTTCAATGGACCGAGTTTGGACACTCATTTTTTTAAAAAATCCCGGCCCGAATCTAAGCCCGCCAAAGCTCGAAGATTTATGGGCCGGGTTTGGTTTTTATATAAATACCCAGGCCCGGCCCGACGAATAATTTTATTCTTTTAGTATATATTTATACATTAAATATATATATATTTTTTAAGATTTTATATTTTATCCTATTAAATTTTTATATTTGATTACAATACATGTTAATAAATATTAAAGATTTTAAATAAACAGTGCAATTATATTTAAAATTTTAACATATTTTGATTTTTTTTATATTTTTTCTATTAATTTAATAAAAAATATTATAACAAAAAAATATTCAGGGGCGTGGCTCGGGTTTGGGAATGATCTTATTAGCCCGACCCAGCCCGGCCCGAGCCCGAAGTTTTAAAGGCTGGGCTTGGGTTAACATTTTTTGTAAAAAGCCCGTCAAGCACGGCCCAGCCCGTCCGACGAACAGGTCTAGTTACTATATGAACTTTTAAATGTTTCAAATAACCTCATAGTTTAAAATAAATGCACTAGTTTTAAAGTAGGGGTGTGCAAATGGTTTCGTAACCGAATTACCGAACCAAATCGAAATATTAATTGGATTCGGTTATTTTAAAAATTCGGTTTGGTTCGGTTGTAAAATGTTGAATATATAATTATTCGGTTCGATTTTTGTTTAGAAAAAATTGTAATAATCGAACCGAATCGAAATATATATAAACACATAATAAAATTTTATTTTAACTATCATACGCTTATTCCTCTTCTCGAAAATGCACTTTTATTTCTTTATGTGTCTCTCCTAAGTCATTTAATCCATCGTAATACTTATATTGGTTATGCATTTTGTATTTTGAGTGTTAAAACTTGAAATTTTAGTTAATTAATTAAAAATTTCAGTTTGGTTCGGTTTTTAAGCAAACCGAATAATTTGTTTTGGTTTGATTAATTCGGTTTTGATTCTTATTTGATTTGATTCGGTTAACAATATTTTTCTTATTTGGTGTTCGGTTGATTCGGTTTCAACCGAATGCACACCCCTATTTTAAAGTCGCGTGTTAGTTTCTGGTTTGTTTGACTTTTCAAAGATTTATTTTTCCCTATCCAACCCTAAGTTGACACGAGACATTAAAACAGGCAAATTGGTGCATATTTACAAGTTCAGGGTATCATATTTGTAAATTCTGAAAATTCGGAGGTAAATAAATATTTAGACAAATTCAGAGAGTTATCGGTGCATTAAACTTACCTAAACTCAAAACATGTGCTAAAGGGACAATCAAATTTAATATTTTAGATTCAAATGGCATGTATGGTCAAAGACTCAAGATAAATGTATCAACACGTAGCAAGTGACATGTATCTTTTCTCTTTTACTTACTATAAATAACCAACATACGAGTATACGTCAGATTGATTTATTAACTATGTCTAAATGATTTAGCATCGCATGTGTCAACACGACATAGAATAAGAAACATGTATCAATTTTTCTTCTACTTATTAACTATACTAATAAGTACACGAAAAACGTTTCATAAACTATGTCAAAATGATTAATACTGAATTTATAAACATAATTAGAATTTTTAATATTTTCTATCCTTTCCAATTCAAATTATTAATTTAATATGTCAAAATGAAATCCGTGAAAGAAAGAAAAGAGAAGAAAACAAGAAGGTGGTGACGTTGCTGTCACTCAATCGAAAGGTCACGGGCCAACTACGCTCTCAAACACTCACCCGTGACTTCTTTTTACCTTCCTTTTTTTTATTTATTTATTTCTTTTGTCTTTTCTTTAATTGTAACATTTAGGTGGGATTTTTTAAATGCCATCACGATCCTATATAATAAGGTGGTAAATATGTGAAGTGTTGTCAAAATTCAGAAAAATATCGTCAATATCTAGAAATGCATTGTCAAAGTTTAAAAAAGTGTCGTCAAAACCTAAAAAAATGTATTAAATACTTACTTACCACCGAATTTTGAGGACCGTTGTCCGACTCTACGTTCTTAGGTAAGTATCAGACGTTTGATCAATTTATTGTCGTCTAAACACTGTGTAGCCAATTTAATTCTTCTAGGCGTTTTTTAAGATACCAAAATCTTGAATAATGATAATTGAATTTTTTTCGAACTCAAAAAAATTAGATCAAATTATAAAACTAATATACATTATAATGGCTTTACACTAATAATCTTATTTCAAGTCTCTCAGTTCGAGAAACAATAAGCTTCAAACTATAAAAAATAAGGGACTAGACATAACTTAGATCAAGATAAAATAGGTAAAGAAAATTATATTTAATGAAACTTTTTATTGTGAGCATTAACAAAATATAATGGTTTATTTATGTTTATTGACTTTCTCTTTATTCTTAATTACCAATTTGTAATTGCATCAATATATTTAATCTCTTTTCTAATTAATACAAGAGTAATCTACGGGAAATTTTGTAAAATTACATTGATAATCAAAATTAACACTTAAAAAAATCAAAATAAAAAATTTAAAAGACACTCAAACAATCGAAGGAAGTATCTTTTATCTTACATGTGTATTTTATTTTTAATAGTGTATTTCCATATTATGATTCATGTTTTAATTGAAATTATAATTTTGATATATTTATGAATTTTTTTAAAAAAATACCCGGGTGAGGAAAGATGTAAGCGAAAGAAGTTTCCACCACCGTTAAAAACTCTCACCAAAGTATAAATAAAATCATTAACCTCAAGGTGAGATCAATAGAAATTTAGTTACAAGAAAGTAATATGTCTGGGAAATTAAACACATCTGAAACCAAGAATTGTAAATGTCGCTTCCTATATCTAAAAACAAACCAACAAAGATGAATACATGAACAAAGATGATCTTCGATGCTCATCACTCCCTCAAACACGAACTTGATATATTTATGAATTAAAAAATTCAAATCCTCCTGAACGACCTGGACCCCAATTAGAGACTGTCTTGGACTCGAATGCTTGGATCACTCAACTAACGCCAATCGATTTTTTAAAAAACTGATATATCATAATCAATATAAAAAGTAAAAAGTATTGTTTTATAATAATTTGATGCTTCTCAAAGTGTACTTATACAGCAAAATACAAAATTTATCATTTTTTTATCTGTTTTTTTTTTTTGCCGTAAACATGAAATTTTATCACCTTTTTTAGTTTTACTTGTCTTTGGTACCATATTATGTAACAACTCTATTGCTCCTATTTTAAGTTGAATTATTTAAGGAAAATACACACATACACCTTATTACATCTTTTTACATATGTTGCAGCGGTATTTTTCAGATTAGTTCTAGTTCAATTTGTCTTGTTAAAAAGCAAGTTTAATTTGTCTGTTATTTGTCGTGCTTTATGTTCGGTTAGTAATTTAGACTTATCTTATTAGTGTTAATCAGTCTGCGAATCATGATGCACAATTGTTAAGTACAATTAGTTAATATCCGACATGTAGGGGGACTTGATTTCATATTTTGTCCATCTTTAATTAGAACATTATTTATAAAACTGGATATTTCGATATTTATTTATAATCAAAGATCTGGCCATAATTTCAAACAAACCTACCCAGATGTCAATTTTAAATTAATTTACACTTGAAACTTTTACCCAATTATTAAAAAAATTGATTTCCAACTTATTTAAAGTTTTTATATATATTATTTATTTAAACTTAAGAGTTATGACATTGTCACTAATCAATCCTCTTTATCATTTAAAGATGACTATACCTTTTCACGTAGAAAAATGATTTTCAAATTGCATTTCATATGTGTATGGTGGTCAAATGTGTTACAAGTTTTGGTGTCACTTATACACGCATTAAAATGTCCAGTATAATTTTTTTAAACATCATGTTTTTTATAATTTGATAGGGCAATAATTCCTAAAAATGTGCACTTATGAATTCCCCTTGATTTGATTAAAGTGGTAGGTATTACTGTTTCCTAATATTAATCTTTTTGATTTTATTACTGGGATATTATTAAATCCATATTAGTACTTTTCCTTTACCTAAAGTGACACCCTTTGTGGATCGAAGAAAATAATATATCATAATTTTATTTAAATATTTCCTAATGTATAAATGTATATTGTGTGAGTAAATAACTAAGGATATTTCATGATATGAGATATTTTTTAAAGAGAAAACTAATCGTCTATCATCGTTTCTCCTACTTGTAAGTTTGTTTATAGGGGAGGAAAAAAAATTAACAAGATTTTTGTTTTTTTAGATTTGTTTTTTTATTTTTTAGATTTTGTGTTTTGTGAGAATAATTTGGATTTCCTACTTTTTGTATCGTCAATTACGCAATCATATTCTTCAAATATGGATACATTGCTACATAGCTCAATTTTTATAGTCTCCAATAGGGTTGAACTTCATCCTTTTTTAGATAAGATATTTAATTAATTATTTTTCAAAAAAAATCTAGATTTATCTTCGTTCAGCAAAACTTAATTGATGTTGTGGTGCAAGCAGGTATTTAATGGTTAAAGATTTCGAAATCGTTAGTTGGGTTAAGAATATATAGTGTTTATCTTTTGTTTTTGGATTAAATCTTGCTCATTGATATGTTTGTGTTGCAAAGAATGCAAGTTTAGTTTATCTATGTTATGTGGTGTTTTTATCTTTTAGTATTTTTAAACTTGTTAATGTAATCTCGATCTGCGAATAATGTTGCACAGTTGTTAGTTAGAGTAACTGATTCTTCAAAATGTAAGAAAACTTTATGTTTTTCATCGTTGATTAAAACTATTACTGTTTCTAATTTGGTTAATAAAGTATATTCTTGTGTCAAAAAAAATAATTAAGAATTTTTGGGTTTGTTTTATTTTATCTATTACAAAGTAAACCAATACTTTTTAAACAGTTTTTTTTGTAAAAAATATAACCATAACCATCACCAGTAGATAAAATTTATTTATAGAAAGAACAGTAATTAATAAACGATTGTGACAACAGTAGTTATAGCTTATATATAGCTGTTGCTTCGTTAAAACCTCCAATCTAGACTTGCTCAATTTGTTGCACAGAATTAAAATGGTAGAGCCGCCCACATTACAATGCAAAATTAATATCTTGTCTCTATATTGAATGTATTTATTTTTCTACCCGTTACTTGTCTAGTTGTAAGAATCTTGTCCGGGCCCTATGTTGTGGAGATTCTCAAATCTTTCTAACATTCCACTTCAATTATTTCATTTTGCACTTACTTGGTTACCAAGAAAAAAATTTCATTTTGCACTTTTCATTTTTTTAATGGAATATACTTATATACCTTATCGTGTAAATAGTGTCAATTTAACTCACAAAATATAGATTTTTTACCAAATAAAAAAACATACAAATGGGTTTTGTATATAAAATATTCTTTTTTTTTCCTTTTGCATTCCATTTATAGGAGTTAACTTACAAAATATATATTATTTTACCAAATAAAAAAACTTACAAATAGGTTTTGTATATAAAATATTCTTTCTTTTCCTTTTGCATTTCATTTATAGGAATTCAACTTACAAAATATAGATTTTTTACCGAATAAAAAAACTTACAAATAGGTTTTTGTATATAAAATATTCTTTCTTTTCCTTTTGCATTTCATTTATAGGTTCTTGCGTATTCTCACGAGTTTTACTCTTATCTTAGTATTTTTTTTAATCTACTTTATACTTTATTTAAGAATTAAATATCTTTTTAGAGTCTGTTCTATGCCTCAAATGTCTTCTTAGTACCTAGCCTAATGAAATTGTTTATTTGGTGTATGACTCATTCACTTTTTGTCTATTGAGTACTTAACGTATTCACTATATGCTTATTTGGTGCATGATCTATTTAATTTTATTATATAAAGTGTTAATCTAACAACACAAAAAACGTGAAACAACTATATTATCATTTGGAGAATGGGTATGTTCCGTTGATCATGCATAGAATTGCCGATCCTTAATGGTATTTTATATTATCGTATTAAAATTCGATATTTCAAGTACCAAATAGATCAAAGTTGAAAACGTCTGGCATCAAATAGGCAATTTCAATAGATCAGACATCAAAATGACAATTGAGGTGTAAAACATGCCCCAAAAAGATATTTAATCCCTTTATTTAAAAACTCATTAGCTTTTTACTAAGTAAATTATTTTATTTTATTTAATTTTTTCTCTTTATTATTTATTATATTCATATTCATATTATTTTTTTCAACTTTTTCAATAAGTTTCCGACAGAGCAACAACACACCTATTAGTTGTTTTATAATTATATTACAATAATATAGTTGTTTTATAGATAAAATGTTTTTAGCTTTTAGTTGTGTTTGTAAATTTTAAGTCTACGTATATACTAGTTCAAAAAATAATAGGCTTAATGCATCTACACCTCCCAAAACTTGTTCGAAAAGAGATGTTATCACCCTGAACTTTGAAATGTGATAGATAATCCCCTGTACTTATCTAAAACGCGTCACTTTACCCCCTTGTGCTAACCTGGCTTGCTACTTGGATGATCATCAAAATACACGCGCGTGAAGTATGCTGATGGAATAGAAAATGAATAAAAAAAATCCCTAACATTCTAATTCTTATCATTCAAAATCCTTAATATATATTCTTCGTCTTCTTCAAAACTTCATCTCTATTCTAAATATTTTCTTCAATTAATCATAATATTGTATCGATTCTTGGCCCGTCATTTTCATCTTTTTCATCTTGAAGCCGATATTTTTACGAGGGGGTAAAGTAACGCGTTTTAGACAAGTACAGGGGGCTATCTGTCACATTTCAAAGTTCAGGATGACAACAGCCCTTTTTGAATAAGTTAGATGCATTAAGCCAAAATAATATAATAACAACACATCTTATTTTTTCCTTAGAATATTCCTATACTTATAAGTTAGTTATATAAAGTTAAGATGATACAGTTATAACGCATATTGCATCCACCAACATTCCGAACTTGGCCCGAATCACCTTCTGCTTTCGTCCTTTAAAAATATATTCGTTATCCCTCAACTTGCGAAAAGTGCAATAGATTGCCTCTTGAATACCACATGTCATTTTCTTTATTGATATGACTTTTCAAATATGTCATTATAATGTTCCGGAAAAAAATCCTCTGTCCCCAACTATGTCCCCAACCCTGTCCCCTCCAATCAGATAATGCCACGTGTCAACTTTTATTATATTTTAATTAAAAAAAGTAGGAGAGAGAAATTAATAATTATTAAAATATAATAAAAGTTGACACGTGACATTATCTGATTGGAGGGACAAGGTTAGGGACAGGGTTTGGGGACAGAGGATTTTTTTCCTAATGTTCCTATCTTTTTAATCAGAAGTTAACACTTGACATTTAAGGTTGCACTAATTACAAGGTGAACGGCAACGAAGACTTTTCTAAAAGTCAAAAAGGGCAATAGAGTTTTTTTTATCAAATATTATAATTTAGTTTTTAGCTTTTCAATTACTCTCATCATTTTCTTTAGCATACAACGACTAATAAGGTATATAAGTACTATCTACCCTTAATTTTTAATTTTCCAACCCAAACTATGCATTTGATATCATGACATTAATATAAAAGTAAATAAGGGTGTATACGAAAAAAGATGAAAAATCATAAAATTTTGAAATGAACTGCTATTTTAATTTCTTTTAATAATTTGATTAAATTGTGGCCTTTAAAGTATTGGCTTTACAGTGTTGGACCAAAAGCCTAAAGCCCGTAGACCCAAGCCCATTTACTCCCTCGGTATAAAACCTAGCTTATTTCCTTTTCTCTTCAGTTTATCTTCTTCTCTTATTTCCTTTGAAACCCTAGCCGCTCAGCCTCCTTTCGTTGCCATGTGCTCGGTTCGTCCTTGAAGCTTCCTTGGCACGTGATTCCTCAACTGATTTTTGTTTCTAGGCGGTTAACTTTGAAGGAGCCTATTTAAGAAGATCCTTCAAGTCTTCTGAAGAGTGTAGAGGTTATTTCTATTGGTGGTTTACTGATTCTTTGTTTTATGTTCTTGGATACTGTTGAGGTCTTGTGTATTGTTGAGTTTTTGCTAGCTCTTTCGCATACAGTTCGTGATTGTGTTTTTGCGTGATTCTCTTTAGCGATTCTCTCCGTTTTTTGCCTTTGTATCTCTGTAACCTTTAAACGTTTTGTGCCTTTGACTAGTGGAAGCAACCTGAGCCTCCTGCTCCGTGCATTGACTAGTTTATGCCCTGAAAAGCTAAACTAGGAAGCACGTAAAAAAAATTGTTTATGTTCTTTACTTTCTTGCAGTTTTATATATGTTTTGTATGCTTTAATCTTGTGAAAATCCTGCAAAATATCGTACATTAACGACAAATATTTCAGTATTAGTTGTCACTCCTGTTTAAAAGACAGATATTCTCGTTGCAATGCTCCAACAGCAATTTTCTCCATCTAGTTCTGTTCTATATAAAACCAAATCTCAGCCGTACAAGGTGCAAAACCATCAAACGGCTGCATGCAGAAGCTCAGCCTACGAGAAATTTTATAAATTCAGATGAAGATCTAGAACAAGAACAAGATGTAAACACTGCAAGAAACTGTCTTTTATTTGCATCCAAATGTCAGTCATGAAATTACAGCTAAGCAAGACTACAGAGCAGAGCCTATGACCATTCCACCAATGGCTAGTAATGGCTCACTCACAACGAACGAAACCATTCGTGATCACAGCATAAAATAGTGCATAAATAGGCACAAAGCCGCAAACCGCTTTCTTAGTCCCCATTCTTTCGATAAATATGTGACTCATGCATGACTTTGGATTCAAAATTGCTAAATCTACTTGCTCAGGAATATCATCTAGAAGCGAATCATTGAAACCGCAACCCTCTCTTATGCAATGCACTAGCAATTTTTACAATCGTCTTTCATTTACACAATACAAAACATCTTATCATTAAAGACATGTACAGAAAATTTGTTAATTAATTATCTAGTTGATTCATATAGCCAGCCTCATCCCCAAGACTTAAATTACCAATTGAATTCTTACATATTAAATGTGTTTTTCGAACATAACTTTAATTAAGAAGATGAACTGAATTGAACCCAAATAAGAAAAGCCAATTGTTTTATCGCACAAAATTTCTCCCGGGAGTAAGGGAAGAGCAGCTGATAACCGCACACTGACAGCATAAAAAGTCTGACCCCCAATTTGATGTTCAATTAAAATGACACAAAAAAAATTGAATAGCAAGCACGAAAAAGACTCAAACTTTTCATGTTTTGTACCTTGAAATGCGAAGATTACAATACAAAACCCTTCAAATACTCAGGATCGCGCTTAGCCCTCTCCTGAAACTTCTTAAACCAACGATCTAATATATCCATTGGTACAATTAATTTGCTCCCATCAACTCCACAGAACGATTGCATATAATTGAACAGATTCTCCCCTACTTTCATAGCTAACCGTTCGATTCTATTTCCCGCTGCTACATCCAACGACGGCAACGACGCCAAATCTTCCACCGAAACCCCAATTTTCGCCGACAGCGGAGGGGAATCCGGCGCGGTCAACTGCAATTGGCCCCCGGGTTCCGGCCAATTGAGGGAAAGGACAGCGGAAGGGCGTGCAATGGTAACAGCGCCGCAATACTGAAAAGGAGACCCCGGAGACTGAATGTAAACCGCTAGGGCTTTATCCGGCGGGAGAGTGAAGTTGTTTAGGAGGAATATGCAGATTTCGCGAACTTGATCATAAGCCTCACCTGCGCAAGTTAGAATGATTCAATAACTAAGAAAATTACGAGGAAAAATTGCAAGGGAAGCGGCGGAAGGACTTACCGACGAAAGTATTCATATCTAGAATCCAGTGGAAGGTGTCGATTTGGGAGAAGGTGGATATGTCCATAGGGAAGCTTCTGTTGGGGAAAACAACGCCGAACATAGTTACTTGGTAACGAGTTAATGCTCCGATAATTGGATAGTGAACTGAAATATGATGCAATGATAAAAAGCATATAGCTTTGATATACTGGAGGATTCAGCAAAGGAAGAAAGATGATGTTGAATGTTCTAGTAGAATCTAGACTACCTGCCTGAAATATCAAACTATGTTTACTAAGCCCAGTGGCTTAACATATAAGCCTACAATGGGCCTGCCCATTCTATTACCACGATTCGAACTACCCCACGTTTGTGTCGTGTTGAAAGAACTACTACTAGTGTTTTATGTTTATTAATGAAGTGTTTAATGTATAGTGTAGTTATTTTTTAATTATTTAGACCAATTATAGTTTGTGTATTTCTACTTTTCAAAATTGTTGATTCGAAATTATATTGGTTGTAGGTTGGCTTCAGAATGCCTAAAATAAATAATTTGATGCCATCGTCAATTGGCCACTGGAACATGTTTCACTTCTTTTGAAAATTACAACCATTAAAATTCTCACAAGCTTGCTTTCAAGGCCAAATCAGAATATTAAAAAAGGATGTCTGGGTGTACAAGGCCAAGGCTGCAGGAATATCTTCTGATATTTAGGCTTAAATCAAGAAAAAAACAGGTAAATAGCACTTGGGTCAAACAGAGAAAAGACTACCATAAACCTTAGTTTCAGAAAGTTAACTTCTATGTTGCGTTGTTTATGGAAGGGTACTAGGGATCTGCTTATTATTACTTTAAAATTATTGTCCAAATAAACTGCTCTCACAGGATTTACCATTTAGTATTTCTCAAAATCAACTATACTACTTACAAGAATAACTTGAAAATGAAACAATGAAAGACTATAGGTAGTAGCTTCAAGATATTTTTAGCTACTTTTACAAGAGAGAACATTCTTTTTATAATCATTCAGCATTTCAGGCATTCAATATAATCAAAGACTTGAATTAATCTAACTTTATTACCTTACCCAAAGTCAACTCACAGAAAATATGGAACAAAATGATATTTTTACCAAATTCAACGTTCATAGGCAATGTCCTCTTGTTAACTTTAAAATAAGAATCACGGAAACTTTAGCATAGTGAACTGATGACTTGAAAATCTATGGCTAACCCTGTTTTCCGGGACTTCTATGAAGTATAAACTGAAATGAGCTTATTTGAGATCAACATTATAACTAAGCATGTATACATACAATTCAAGTCCAACAGATGACTCTGACTGCCCAGAGAAAGACTTTCAATTTTTGGAAATGACTTCAGCAAGTCAATCAGAAAAGATGCTCAAAGTCCAGTTGACTAAATCCCATGAGTTACCACACCAAAGTTCAAATGCATAAATGTTATAGGACCTTAATGGGATATCCCGTATATCATACCGCAATTTGGTGGACACAAACAGGAGACTAATGATGGAACAAATCTCAAACCCTGCTGAATTTAACACTACTTCCCCTATCATAATTATTAACAGAACTGCAAAAACTACCACCCTGTTCATAGAATCATTGAGAAGAACACAGCATATTCATAGAATCATTTAATATCTCAAATATATCCGAATAAGTTATCATTTCCAGACACATAAACGACATCAATCCTACAGTTGTGCAAAGTTGCCAGAATCCCACTGGTTCTTGAATAATATGTAATATATAATGTTTCAGAACTAGATAAATAAACAACTTCCACAACTTATCATGCAGAGTTCACACCTGCCCCATCCATCCTTGCTCCATGATGCACTTGCCGTCCATCTTACCTGTTATGAAAATTTTATATCGATGACAAATTCCAACCATAAAAGAACTAAACCTTAAACATGCGCAATGCAAGCTTATAAAAGAACAAAAAATAAATGAGCAAGCCATGGATTTATACCGGGATAAGCTCTTGCTCCTGCTTCTGCTACCGCTAGGGCTCCTACTCACACTCTTTTTCTTTGGACTAGGACTTTCGTGCTTCTGACGCTACAGATGATAGTATAACAAATGTCAAGAATGGCATGCATTACAAACCAAGCTCCAACACATTAAAATTGTTACACGAGCCATGACTGAAAAACAAAAAAAATAGTTCTATCACAAGGACCTGGACCAGGACACTCAGAAAAATAGACTGTAAACCAGTGTTTTAAAATCAGCCTAGGTGGACTTTTAAGAGCACCGCCCTGATTTTCTATAGTCGGGCGGTTTGACCGACTAGGCGGCTCTAGCCAGGCAAGGTAGCGCCTAGGCAGCTCTAAACCTTTTTGTTCATTTACCATTTTTGGGGCCAGATTTTTTCTTTCCATTAACCTACTCCAATCAACCAAAACTTTGTCAGGAAAAAAAATTTCAAGATCCAGTAAGGTTAATGTTCCAAGGCACTTCAAAATCCGGCCTACACCTATGAGAAAAAAAAGAACTTACAGATGGAAGTGGAGATCTGGATCTTGAACGTGATCTGCAAAAGTTTGAGAAACAACCCAAATTTAAAATCCACACGTTCCTTAACAACTCTTATCCAAGAGCCTTGATGCCTCTTCCACGTCAGAGATACCAAATTCAAATAGGATAGAAGAAAAGAAAACAAATATTTAGCAACTCAAGAGAAAGAGAAATATGTGTGACCCAATTCATAAAATCCCAACCAAACAGAATGCCTAATTAAATAAACCTCAACAGAACCAGTAAACTGTTTTTAAGACACTAAGGGACAGGAAAGAAGCAAGCTTCCCTGCTAAACCACAAGATCCACAATAGTCCTGCTAGCAGGCCCTATAAGGAGGGACATAGTTGGAGTAGATATGGCATTGACACTACCGCTCAATGCTCATTGCCGTTGACTTCCAGATCCACTAGCTGTTAGCTCAAAGAAATCCAGCTTTACTATAGCAATCCATAATTTCCTTTGATCCCAATCTAGCACTCATGCACGCTTATCATGCTAAATACAGTAGAAAAAAAGACACCAAAGGGTTCCAAAGCTGCCCTTGAAAAACAGCATACCTCCACAACCAAAAAAGATGCAGGAACTGATCATATCCCATCAAGATCCTACAATCCAATCCCCAGTTCGCTGCAGGTATCAAACAAGGTAATTTTCATACAATAAAACAAAGGAGAGAGAAAAACATTTTGACAATCCAAAATTGTTTTTCCAGTCACCCCATCCATTTGATTGCAACACAGAGTACATCTACGGCATTTCTCTAGTTAAAAACCGTCTCACCACACTTTAAGAATACAAGCCCCTATAGTTTCTACAAATGAATTAAACTCAATCACCTAGAGAGCAATACTCCTGGAACAAAAGTAAGCTACTAAGACATTGTAGAAATGCTAATCAAATCAAAGCCACTCATTAGATCCCAAACCAAAAAGCAAAGTAACTTACGGTAGTCCGTAGGCAAACTTTGCTCAGAATTTATAAATAAACAATCCTTGCACAACAAAATCTTGGTATACAAGTGGACCAGGCACAACATAGAACACTAATTAACTCAAGTAATCCCATCTGCATCTGCAGAACATCACAAAATGCAATGGCTATGCAGAGCATTTATACACAGGACAACAATTAACAACAGAAAATCCACACACACAAAACGTCATCTTAATTCCTTTATCAGTATTATTCAATACACTAATATACCACATTAGCACTGAAGTAAAAATACCTTGACAAGGAACGCGGTTTTGATGCTGAGCGAGAACGAGAAGCAGATCTTGATCTTGATTTAACGGGTGACCGACGGGATGATTTGGTTTTAGGAGATTTGCTGCATCAAATGACAAGATCAATAACAATTACAGATCAAATTTTTTACTATGAGCTCTGGAATGATACAAACCTCCTGCTTCTGCTCCGGCTAGAACTTCGGCCACGACTGTAGCTGCGGCTGCGGCTGTCACTACGACCTCTTGAGCGAGATCTACCACGACTAGGACTTCTAGAGAAGTCTCGCCTGGAATCATATTCCTTCACCTATAAAAAATGATAAAAAAAACCTAATGAAATGGGTATTATTTACATAAACATGTTAGATCATGATAATGAAGAAGTGCGAGGAAGAGAGGATATCATCATACACGAACATAAGCCCTAGAAAATGCATTTCGGAACTCTGTGTCGTCAAGTTTCTTAATCTGAAAACAAAAGGAAAGGAATCATAAGATACAATCTCAAGGATATATAAAATTGAATAAATTGGGAAGAAAAAAGGGATAAAACAACTTACTGCATGCTTCATGTCTTCATAATTTGTGTAATCTACAATCCCTGTAGTGCCTAGATCAAATAATAAAAAAATAATAACACAAAAAGTTACCCCGAGCTCATAAAAAATAAAATGTAACACTTGAAAGAATTTAGTATAAAACTGCCAAAAAGTGCCATGTTCCTAAAGATCTTCAGTTGACCATCAGCAGATAAACAATATAACGATAGAATAACAAGAAAATAACAAACCAAGAATTTATAAATAAAAAAAATCTCAAAACCAGAAATGAACACTCCTATCCTATCTACACAAACAAGGATAGACAAGAAATAAGTAGGAAACAAGAAAAAGGATCAAGGATCTCACCACTTCCATCCCGAAAAACTTGGGAGAAACAGACATCACCTGCACGTCGCATGTGATCCTGAGGAGGAATGACAGACCATGCCATATTTAATTAAATAACAAAAACTCAAAAACTCAATTTGTGGATTAGATTGGTCAGCATGTATGCCTTAGAATTGGAACACACAGAATTGCACTGTAAATAATGCCAAATATTAAGACTCAAAAAAAAATTAGTCACCTTAAGGTCTTGCCATGAAGCAGAAGAAGGTAACCCAGTGACCAAAACTGCAAGAAAAGAAAATTAGGACATAAAGCACAGGCAAATACACGGATTCCATTGTTAAGAGCTTTCACTGGAAGTTGTTTGCCATAAGATACACACCACGGTATTCGGAGCGCCTTGAGACACCACGCCCACGCCCACCACTACTATGACTATGACTGCTATGACGATCAGAAGAAGGGTATCCTCGCCCACCATGAGCAAGTTCCACCTATTTTATGTGCACAATGCATGAGATCTAAAATAAGTACCACTTCACTATATCATCAACAAATGCAGATTTTAACAGGAAAAATCAACTAACACGTAATCGGTGCCCATCAAAATCATAGCCATCTCGGCCACGAATTGCATCCTCAGCATCTCGAGCATCCTCAAACTGTTCAGACATCATTAGAAAAGTCAAGGGACATAAAATAATAAGGGTAATCAGTATGCCTGACTTACCTCGACAAATGCATAACCAGGTGGCCTTGGTGGGATCTTCAGTTCAATGTGTGCTATGGGTCCATACTGCATTAAGAAGAGGCATTCAAAGACCCAAAAAAGCCAGCAGAACAACACAAAGCAAATGAAAACTTGACCCGAAATAGCGATGCCCAGAGTTATGTCTTTCTTAAACCCTATACAAAAAGACAGACAAACTGCAATCTTTCCTAAAACAATCACATAAAACTTTTAAAATTTTTACATAACCCATCAAAGTTTTTATGCTAAAAAACTCAAGATGATGTTATTCACTTATGATAAATACTCAAAACAGGTAATGGTTGGATCATAAAAAAAAACCTTTTATAATTAAGTAATTCCATAGATCCTGGTGTAAATTTATGTCTCTAATTCTTTATACACATGGCAAAATGGCTGTTCATTTACTTGGCACATTTGCCAAATCACGATGGAGTGGCATGCCACGATGATAAATTTATTGTCATTTTTAATAAAAACCTCATCCATATGTAGTAATATTAACTATAAACATGAAAATGCACTTAATAAAAACGACTAGAATTTCCAAAATTAAAAAAATCGTTCTTTTGAACCATTTAACGTTCACTGCCACACGAAACATGGTAGAATAATAAGTCAAGGTATATTTAAATTAAATCCAAACAAAATTAGATGTAGCATAACCTTGTAAAACAAATCTTCAACTTCTCTTTCGCGAATATCTCCAGGGAGATTGCCAACATATAGAGTCCTGCTTGCGCGGCTGCTCATATTCCCTGAATTACATTCCACGTGCAAAAATTTCAAATTCAACAAACTTTACAGGTTTACACATCTTCTGAATTAGTACGCTTCCAAGAGAAATTCCACATCTTGTAACAACAAATTCACCATCACTCAAATAGATAAGCAAAAAAAAGCAGAATTATCAAGCCGTTCTACGACTATTTTCACGAAACTAAAACACGAAAAAACTAAGCGTTCTCTCAAATTTATAGGAAAACAAGAACGGGTTAAGTAAATAACTAATATTCTGTCTCGAAACTGACTAGACATAAAAGATCGTACCTTTGGACGAAAGGAGCTTGCACTCGGAGAGAAACTTCAAAAATTAATTAGGGTTTTCAGATTCGGGAGAGCTGCGTTAGATATACACAGTTAAATGATTATGTGTTCTCGTATCTACGGTTTCAAGTTGTGCTCCCTTTGCGTTGGTGCAATCAACGGCGTGTAGCTACGTGGAATCTGTCCATCAAAGGATTTCCGTGGATGGAAACTTTTATATTTGCTTACGTGGAAATTGTAACAACTTCAAGAAGGTGTGTCTCAAAACTTGTAACAATTTTATATTTCTGTGCCTAAGGAAGTGTTTCTCAAAACTTTTAAAAAAGTTATTTATGTCTTATAAGTGATTTTTTTAAAAAGTAAGTCTGACTTACTTTTAACTTCTGTCTTATTTTTAACTTTTAAGTTAAAAAAAATTATCAAAAACACTTTATTGTCTGAATTATAAGTTAAAATCTTCTCAAAAGACACTTTTAAGTTAAAAGTTGAAAATGAGAAGTTTTGAGAAACATCCCCTAAATCTGTATTTTATAAAATTTGTGTTTTCTCTCTGCTCATATGCCTTATTTTCCATTCGCTAAATTAACTACCTAATACTAAAATTTTATTATTATTATATTAATTAATTGAAAATATAAAAAGAATGAAAATAAAAAAACAATATTTTAACGAAAATATAAAAAGAATGAAAATAAAAAAATAATATTTTAATACAATTTGACTACCGTCACTTGTCATACAAGGAAGCTCATTTTAGAGAAATGTTTTTTTAAAAAAAAACCTCCATTGGAACATTGTGTTGCATCATCTGAAAAAGGTTGGAATGGGTGAAAATTTCAGAGCGCTCATCCCAACTAGGTTGTTGCGAGACGCTTGCCTACAAAACACCCATCCCTCTTTTCATTAATAAATCAAATTACGGTGTTTTCCGATGGAGAATAAAGTTATGTACAATCAAGTAAATTGGTTTGATGAGCAATAATATCACTCATGTCGAAAGAAAGCGGAACTCTATTACAAAGAAAAAGAAAACGACGATGATAAAAACTCACTAGGAGTAAGCCTTCATTATTTCAATCGTCCTCGCAAATTCTCTTATTCCTTCATCTCCAAATATTCCAAGTTATGAAAAACTATAACGATGTAAAGAACTCTCGAATTGTCCCCCCTAAAGAAGGACCGCCACCCTATCAAAAACTCATAACCCGATTCCAGGATAATCATCATGAGATCGAGAAGGTGGAATAAATCTCACCAAACATTCCGAGCACTCGAGCAGTGGAAAAAAGCATGATCCATGGATTCCTATTCGTTACAAAACGGGCATTTCGCTTCTTCTATGCACCCTCTACGAAATAAAAAAATCTTCAATGTTAATCTTTTATGAAAAACTAACCATCCAAAAAATTTTATCATTGGAATTAATCTTTCGCTTGCCAAATTATATCAAAATCAGTCCCCGCTTGATGAATCCTCGATTCATAGACACACGAACAATAACTTGAAGTCGAATACTCCACGGGGACCTCCACTCTTCCACAAGACGGCGTCAACAGCCCCACCTTGCAATCCGGGCAGCAACCCCAACGTAATATCGACCTCCCCCTGCAAAAATTCTGGTTAGATTGGCAAATCCACTCTCGAATTTATAAGCAACGATTACGATTTGATATCTTAAGGTTCTGCTTCCAAAATGACATAGAAATGGGGCTGTCCCAAACAAAAAAAAGCAACCTTCTGCAACCGTGCATTATTTTCGATTGCATATTGAATAAATGTCCGCAAATAACTCAGCTAAGGAGACATTTGTCGTCCAATTATCATGTCAAAAAGAACTCTCTAACCCATTCCCCACCTCTGCCCTCACATTTGATTTGAAGACGGACCACAATTCCTCATTAAATACACAACAAGAAATAATGCCTTTCCATATGTGCGAAACACGCCTTACTTCTAAGCTATGCAAAACTCCCCACGTCAACGTGCCATATCTTCTCACACAAATATCATACCACAACCTCTCGTTTCCACCCACCCGAATTTTCCAAATCCACTTCAAAAGGAGGTTGCAATTTACGATCTTAAAGTCCCTTGTAAAGAGCTCACCTTCACTCCATGGAAATGATACCGTTCCCCAATTAACTTTGCTAATTCCTCCTCTCGAAACATCACATTTCCAAAGGAAATTCCTCATAATTTGAATAAGTTTGCCATTCACCTCAGAAGGCAACTTGTAAATCGAGAGCAAGTAGATGGGTAAAGAGGCTAGAACCGATTTAATGAGGACCAATTTTCCACTATAAGGCAAACATTGCCCTAACCATCTTTGAAGCCTTCCATGAAATTTTACTATCAACAGATTCTAATTTGAGATTGGGATTCGCTTATAGCTTAAAGGATTCCACTATAAGCCTTCAGTAAATCTAATTAGATCCGAATCATTCACATTCACCCCCATAAGAGAGCTCTTGTGAAAATTGATACCGATGCCCGAGATTACCTCAAAATAACAAAGAATTCTTCGAACTATTGGAATTAAGGTTTCATCCGCAGGAATGAAGCATAAGATGTCGTCCGCAAATTAAAGCAAGGAAATATCGCTTGTAAACCCATCAACTCGAAATCCCGGTAACAAACCCTTTCGAATCCCCTCATCAAATAATGGTTTTAAACCCTCAACGGCCAACATAAAAATAAAAGGAGACATCGGATCCCCTTGCTTAACCCCTCTCTGAAGCCGAATTGAGTCACTCGGGGTCCCGTTGACAAAAATCGAAGTAGAAGAGTCCTCTCTACAACTAGCTAACCATTTAATCCACATATCGGATTATAAAAACAAGTCAAAGTAAATTGATTAGTAGTCAACGGTAGAATGCATGAGAAATAATTGAATTGTTAAATTTTTTATATGTATTCTTTATTTCACCAGATTCCTTTATTAAAGAATCATTATTTTAGATTTGTTGTAAGTACAATGACCTTGTTTAGAATCATGGATTCCACAAAATTTCAAATGATTTGAATCCTTATCTACCAATTCCCTTGTTTGGGAAAAAAGAAAAAGGTTGTGAGAATTCATTTCTTGTGGAATTTGGGCTCGGTTTAGATAAATCACTTCGAAATCAGTCAAAATTTAACCGCAATTTAACTTGTGTCTTTAATTTTGATTTTACGTTTCAACCCTTATCATTTTTTACCAACCTAAATTCTCCTCATTCGTTCGATTAACGTCACCCATTCATTTCATCTCCGCCCCGTGCATCTCCATTTCATCTCTGTCGCCATGTATTTGACGCTTCAACTCGATAGTTATGGCTTTCTCGATTTTTACTAGATAAGTTTCTTCTTAGCTTTCAATTTTCCCTAAAATCCCCTCAGTTGCAGAATTGATTGATTTTGTGGATATGTGAAGTAGTCATTGAAAGCCTAGATCCACTATTTCGCTGTCGTCAATTATTATTGTGTTAGATTTTTTTTGCCATTGTAATTGGATATACATGTAATGGATTGCATCTTATGGATTTAATGTCGTTTTGTATTGATATACTTATTCAAGTAGTAATTTGGATCTTAAAATAGCCATGCAAGGACAATTATGGAAACATACAGAATTGAATTTAAGGATTTATGTTTGAATTATTTTCTTTTGATACATACTTCTAAACAAAGAAAATAAATTTACAAATTTTGATTTGAATTGAATTCTAGTAAGGAAATTCAATTCCTTTTCTTTTAAAGAATCTGTACCAAATACAAACAAAACCAAAAAAGAGTAAAACCACAATTGTATTTGTATTTTTGGTATAAAACACAAAAAAATATTTTGTCATAGTCATGTTATCACTATAATGAAATTAATGCATGTCTGTTTGTTTGCGGTAAGATATTTTAGTAGAAGGTATTTTCTGAGTTTTCCGATACATGTTTGATTATGAAATTAAGTCAAAGTAAATTGTTTAGTAGTCAATGGTAGAATGCATGAGTAAAAATAAAATAGAGTCCCCATTAAAATGACGCTCTAGTTGTTTTTTTATTGGCTCTCTCCACGTTATGTTTCTTCTAATCACCTTCAGTTTAATCTTTCTATTCTAACTTCATTATTTTGATTTCTTTTTTTTTTTATTATTGTATTATTAATTCTTGTTATAATCGGAACAATATATTTGAACATGAATGTATTTTTTTTTATGTATTTTACATATTATTATAATTATTTATTGAAAATATTAAAGCATAAATAAATATGATAACATACATAATATTATTGCTAGAAAATATTTTTCATCATTGTAATAAACATTAGAAAATATTTTTCATTGTCTTAACCAGGCATGAGAAAATATTTCATTTTCTTGCAGAATATTTTACCTTGCATAAAATTTTTCTCCACGCATTATTTTTCAACAAACAAATGGGATCTTAGAGATTAACAATTAAGTAAATTTCTTGGTTACATCTCGTTTGAAGGGTAATAATGCGTAGATCAGTGGGTATGTTTATAATAATTTGTGAAAATAATAATTATAGAAAACACATGTTCTATAAAAAAGTTATTAAATTTATATATATGTTCGGTTATAATAATCTCCATTGAGCTTAGCTCAATTCACATCTCTTACACATACAAATTCAGTCCATAGTTGTTATTTTTAAAAAGTAAATAAAACTATTATTAATCAAAAAGCTTCAGAAATAGTGATCAGAAATCCCCTTTATTACCCCTAATTTGTAAACTCACCTGAAAAAATGGTGGAGAAGTGGAAGGGAAGAAATGTAAAGAGGGAAGGAAGAAGATGGGATTGGTTTTTTTTTGGTCCCATTCATAATTTTTTATATAAAAAACAAATAAGTATTAAACATTACTCTTCCTTTTCTTTTCTATTATATAAAAAAATAAGAAGTGTTTTGTTATTTATATATTTAGTATTTTAGTTTCAAAAATTTGTATTGTCATTCCCCAGGCAAATTTCATTTATGGACCAAAATTTTATATAAAGTTGGGGTTCATTTTATATGTTAATGTATTTGTTTAATTATTTATTTGTTTTAATTTGTGCTACAGTTTGGAATAATGGCATATGCTCAATTATTTGAAAAATAAACCAAATGATACAAAATGGAAAAATGATCAGCAATAGAATAGAATAAAACCGAAGGGTTTAATGTAAACTTAAGGATGCATGTTGCACTAAACTTTTATTATTATTTTACTGAAACTACGAAATTTTGATAAAATTAATGCCAGTGATGAATTTTTATTCAAGGATGGACTAAACCAACTTCAATTTTAACTTATTAGATCAATTTCATTATGGAAAAACCATTTCTTACGAAGCTTTGTATGGTTTGTTTTTATATATTATTTGTTTTAGTTTACAGTCTTACTTCGTCGTGATCAAATAACAAATTGGATGTATAGAATAAGAATGTGTCATATAATACATAATCTCATGCCTAGTCGACCGTGTTCGAAAAGTTTTTAAAGAAAATTTTTCTATACGAATCTGCCCACCCTTTGATGGAGTTCTGGCTCCGACACTGAATAAATTTAACAATATATAGTTTATAGTAAATACACTTTATTTTTTAATATCAATGATAATAACAATAATAACAATAATAATAATAATAATAATAATAATAATAATAATAATAACGAGTATTAATACTTAATACAATATGATAATTTATATATATGTTGCTGGGTAGCATTGCTATAAATTTGAACTTAGGTATCGAAAAATCATGCACTGATAATATGTATAGTAAAATACAAACATTCACTTTATACTATGTAGAGTAAACTTAAAATACAAAACTGTTGGTTTTGCTGTTTTCATGTAAATTTTTTTCACCAAAATGGGAATATGAGGTCAAAAAAATTTGCAAAAAATGATAAAAAAATATTGTTTTTCAAAACAAGATATGATATTTTAATCAATTCAACATTCTCATTATAATTTACCCATATTTATATGTGAATTGTGTGTTAAGAGTAAGTTTTAGAGATTATTTCATTTAAAATATTTTGACTTCCCAAAATATTTTAAATTTTATCATTAACGTGTATCGTATTTTTATCAACTAACATGCAAAATTACATTTAAAAATAATTAAGAATGATCGTTATAGTGACATAATTCAATATTAACAAACTTTTAAAAATTATATACGCACTTTTTAAGGAAAAAGATCATAAACCCCCCTATTAAAAAATGGTCATAAGCCCATTTAAAATAAAGTTTAACCTGATAATTAAAATGCCACACTAAAAATAAGATTGACTAAAAATACAAATGATATAATTAAAATTTAATGTAATTTAACATTAAGGTTATTGTTATCCGTAATTATATTACAAATAATTTATTAATTGTTGTGTTCTGTTGAAGTAGTTTTTATTAATATTTAATATTATAATTTATTTTTATTACCTGGAAAGAAAATCCACGGATGAAACAAATTAACATATTAGCCATGAAAACAATTCACTAAAATCAATTTCATTTTTGTTTATATATGATACAATTCACAATTTGTACTAATCCATGACCTAACCGATTTAACATTAAAATACAGTGGTGTTAGAGATAGCTCACAAAACTTGTACCTAGTGATAAGAATGTACCGAATCATATAAAAAGTTTACCATGTATTTAATCCGTTAATTACTCGCTAATCCACTTAGTTGAATTGGTGACCTGGTATGTGTTAGTGGGTCAACAAAGTTTACTTAATCCTTAATTTTTTTTTGTTGTTGGATGTTTAAATATGAATGTAATAAAGTCTAACCCATTTTTTCTCATTTCAATTTCAAAATTTTGTTTTTCAAATTTAAAATTTTGAAAGGAAAACGATTAACTGTTTTTCTATATTACTCTACCCTTTTATAAATGTATAAATAATGGTTTTGAAATTATATATAATACTAAAATCAATAACCCTAACACTTTTTAATTTTTACATTTTTTAATCTCGGGATACATTAATATTATATCATTTTCTTTATCTCGTAAACTATTAAAAATAATATTTTATTGTACGCTAGTTAAACCTCGTTTGAACCCCGTTCACTCTCTAATCATTGACCCTTTACCTTCACCAATTCGAGGTAACGAAACAGATTTGATAACCATATCGATATACATATACAATAAAAAAATCAATAATGTAAGTACATAGATGAACTTTATTTCAGTTATAAACTTATAATGTCTTGGAAGCCAATGCTTGACTGAGCATACTGACCACTGAGCATGGATAGAACTTACACAGTAAATAGTCCACCAATAAGTAGAACTTAGTACTATTTTTATCCATCCGGTCACTAATTCTGGTGCCCCATTAAAAATTCATGGGGACCCACGATCAAATACAAAACTTGCTAAACAAGGGATGATGATTTCTATTCTCTACTCTGCAAGTACTGGAAATAACCTGAAACCTGATGTTGATCCGTCTAGTAGATGAGCAAATCAAAACATAGAGTAAAAAACGGGACTTTCTATTTAAGCTCACGTGATCCTTACCTTATTAGAGTATCACCAGCCGAGGCGGGAGAGAGAAATTCTTTGCTCCTTCGGCTTTCTCTCTCGAGACCAAAAGAGAAACAAGTCTGCGTATTTTTATTTTTTACTGTTTTTGCTAGAAAAAGCAGCGGTCAGAGGAGTGTGAAAATGGCGGACTCATCGTCTCCGACATCTTCCTGCAGTTCTTCCCGTTCTTCTCCATTTCTGTTGCCTGAATTCTCGTCCCTCCCAGTGATGGCGCTCAGACATAAAATCGTCGAGAAAATCATGGAAAATCGCGTCACTCTCATTGTCGGCGAGACTGGTTGCGGTACTTTCTCCAATCTTTACTTCTTCTTTTTCTGTTAATGGGGAACTTTTTTTTGCACTGCGTTAAAATACCATCTGAACGTGTTTCGCCGCGGGAAGATGTTTGAAACCGCGTTCGTTTTGGAGATGACGATCACCATTATATTGGAGAATTAGAGCGAAATTGGGCTTACGCTTTTAGCTCTTCAGTTTTTTAAAATTGCTACATCTTATAAAAATTTATCAGTAATCTATTTGCAATTTTACACGAAATTCTGTTTGGTTCCGAGATTTTCTGATAAGTCACAAGGGAACGATGAAGCTGACATATATTGTATTTTCTTCGTGTTAGTTGTTGCTTCCAAATTTTGAACTTTTCGGAGTTTTGTTCTTTTTTTTTTTTTTAACTAAAACAACAGGGCTATGGTTTTAATTTTCGTGCAGGGTTCAATTAGTTGACTGTTATATCAGTGAAATTAGTAGTAAAGTATGTAATTGGATATTTTTACTTGTGTTTTGTTTAATTCAAGGAATACTGATAGGTGGGAATCATTTAGCAATATCTTGACCACAACACATTATTTTCTTCATGTGGAATTTTAGCCATCGAAATTTTGCATTGATATTCTGTGTACTAAACAAGATTTAAATCATAGTTTGATCCAATGGTGAAATGTGCCATTTCGTATAGAAGAACTATTGTACTCGTAATACTTTTTCATGACCTGAAGTTTTTTCGAAACTGAGACACTGCTTGCTAATTAAATCTGTATGACCTTTATATATACCTTCATCATCTAGGAAGCTCGGAAACTCCTGTGACATGCCGTTTCCGCGTGTCCCATCCGTTTCGGAAACAGAAACCCTAGGAAACCCTTACGAAACGTTTCCGGTCCGTTTCTGCAATTAATGAAAGTTGAAAACTCGTTTCCGTAAATTCCGGAAACTGTTTCCTAGCAATTCCTCGTATCGAAAGACCGAATTTTTATTCATTCACAAAACTAAACTTTCAGTATATTCAAACTACTAAGACTTTAAAACTCCAATTCATTATTTATATTATTATATTATAAAAACTTGTTTTATTCCATTTTATATATTTACATTATTACGATTTAGTAAATATGACACAACTTTCAGATTTCATGAAACTTTATTGTCTTCGATAACCATATATACTATTGTTTAATATTTTGAAATAGCCAATACTCATGTAGAATTACTTTATAATCAATAAATTTATTTTAAAATTCATGTTTTTTAGTATTTTATATAAGAATGAAATAATATGTACGAAATTTTATATTTTTCATATTTATGAATATACCCCTAAATTTTTATTATTTACGCGTTTCCCCACAGTTTC
>CATIWQ010166948.1:0-16516 GCA_949673415.1 Euphorbia schlechtendalii | reverse complement strand
AGCGAGGCTCCCTCCCGAGGCCTCGCATGAGGTTCCCTCACCAGGCCTCGCCCGAGGGTCCTTCGTAAGGCAGCCTCGCGATCGGGATTACGTCTCCTTCATCTTTTTTTTATTATTTTATATATATATATATATATATATTTTTGTATTTTTTTTAGTTAAATAATTTAAAACGTCCGAGGAGGATTCCCATTTTAAGATCGTCGGATGGTGGAAAATCGTGTGATTCGAGGATAAATTTCCCGAAAAGTCATCATCATTGAACACACGAGCTGGTACAAAATCCCGTGCTCACAGGTATGTCTACTATGTAGCGTCACGATAGCATATGCATCGTTTTCTGACTTGACTTGAGGTGGAGTGATCACGTATGCATCATCACCTGTCATCTTTCGAGAACTGTTGAATCAAGGTAGATCGATCATAAATATGTCATTGCTTTTTTTAAGTCGACTTGACTCAACGGGGAGCTAGTCTTGGTTGATGTTTTGACTTGGTGAAGTGATCGCTAATGCGTCATTGCCTATTGTAAAAAGTGAAAAATGGTTTCAAGTACTGTGTCCTCTGTTATTGGTTAGATGCATTGGTGTGTTTTTAATAACTTAAATTTTTTATAACAAAGGTGTGCGACTTTGATTGTTAGATAGTTCACAGGGTGAAGTTATGTAGGTATGGTGAAATGATAATAAGTATCTAATTTATCCATGGTGAAGGAAAATTAATTCACTTTAAAATTTTCCCTTCAAAGAATGTGGAAAAGATAAAAAGATTAGCTTTTAAAAAAAGTCAAGATTATACTTTTTGGTGAAAAATTTGAAATTTTCATGTGGTGGTAAAGTAAATAGTTCAACTTTTCGAATTTTTGCTTTATGTGTAAAAGTAAGAAATTCAACTTTTTAAAATTTTCACTTTATGTGAAAAAGTAAAGCGAAAGGTAATAAATTAAAATTTTGGAATTTTTTACCAAGTGAAAAGTAAGAATTTAATTTTTCAAATTTTTACTTTGGAAATAATATTTTGAACTTTATTAGCCAATTAATGGTTAACTGAAGCAAAGGAATTTTTAACTAATAATGAAAATTATCAGTATCGGGCTACATCATTACTTTGACCTTGCTATGCGTAATTCAAATTATGCCACATCATCACTTTGACTTTTCCATGCTTAATTTACTTTATGCCACATAAACATATTGAATTTTTCATGCATAGTTTAAATTATGCCATGTCATCATGAGGACTTTCCATGTGTAATTTAGGCCATGTCATGTCAGGCCTTTGACTATACCGTATGTAGCTTAGGTCATGCCATCATTTTGTTTACACCATGTATTTTCACACTTATACCATGTTTAGACTATGTAATGCCATGTGTATCTATACCAACAATACCACTTATAAATATCCATGCTTATACCTCATTTATGCCATGTTTAGGTATCGTTTACATTATACCATGATTAAACTATGTATAAATTGTACCATACCATGTATATATTACACTAAAAACATGTTTATACCATGCTTGCATTAACTTAGTGTCTATACCATGTATATTTCGCATGCTTATGTCGTTTATACCATGTATAGCTTACACCAAATACCACATCTATACCATGCTTGCATAAACTACGTATCTATACCATGTATATTTCACATGCTTAGGTTGTTTATACTATGTATAGATTACACCAAAGACCATGTCAATACCATGCTTGCATTAACTACGTGCCTATACAATGAATATTTCTCATGCTTAGGCCGTTTAAACCATGTATAGATTACACTAAAAATCACATCTATACCATGGTTGCATTAACTTCATGTCTATACCATGTATGTTTTGCATGGTCAGGACTTTTGTACCATGTATAGATTACATAAAAAAACCACGTCTATACGATGCTTGCATTAACTTTGTGTCCATACCATGTATATTTCTCATGCTTAGGCTATGTACAAATCATTTATACCATGCATAGATTACACCTAGAGTTATATTCATGCCATGCTAGTGTAGGTTTACCATGTTTTTACCATGATTATAACTTGTGTGTCCTATGTCTGGACCACGCATATGCTACTCTTACACCATTTACTCATTACATGTGTCTATATTATGTATATATTATGCATCTTTCCCTATGCTATGATTTTCTGTGAATATGCCATGTCCATTTTTCATCTATATCATGCCCATTCCATGTGCATACCATGCTAATGTTATTCCAACATCATGCCTAAATTATCTTTACACTATGATAATTCCATGCATGTTATTTTTATCCTCATATTTTCATGTTATGCCATCTCACATCTCCATCATATCAATGTTCCAAGGGTATTTTGAGAGTATATGTGTTTATGAGTTCTATTAACATGTTTGTTATTTTAAAAATACACATAAGAGTCCTAGTTTGAGTCTCAAAGAATCATGACGGATAGACTAACCCCTTGTTTTGTAGCCATGTTGCATATCATAAATTAGAATTACATACATACAAATCCATAACTCACACTCTCGCATAATTGAATTCAGTTACAAGAAAGAGGAAGTTTACACAAGTTCTCTTTTAGCTTCCAAATTAGTTCTAGAATAGTTTAGACATGAAAGGTCACCTTTGAGTTTCGAATCCACTTCCCAGATTGAAAATATGACTTCTCATTCTGACATTGCAAATGAAGTCAATGCAACCCTCACCCAACTATTAAAATCTGACTTGTTTAAGAATGCTACCTGTGAACAAGTACAATCATATGTGAAAAGCGCCATGTTCGAGAAGGAAAGTACTAATTAGGGTCTTGAGAAGATAACCATTTATGACCTAGGTAATTCCAAAGGAAAGGAGAAAGCTTCCTAAGTCAAGATATCATCAAACAAGTGAAGGTGAGTTGTTGCCCAATTATTTTAACATGCTATTGCTCCCCCCTTATATAGGAATCGGTCCACCTTTCATGCACATGGACAATTATGAGAATGTGATGAAAATGAAAGGTTTGACAGATGGAGAACTCGCTAGAATTTTGTTGTGCACTTTGACTGAATCTACTAAATGGTATGCAACCCAATCTGTTAAGGTCCGTTGGGATTGCAAATGTTTGTCCAAAGCCTTTATGCAACACTACGAGTTTAACTCTAAGATTAAGACCACCATTCAAAATTTGGAACAAGGGAAATAGAAGGAGGGTGAAGCTTTTCAATCCTATTATGAGTGTTGGATGTTTACCCAAGCTTTATTGGGAAGCAAGCCAAGTTTTCTCGAGATGATTATGAAGATGATAGATGGAGCTTTACCATGGTACCAAGATCAAATAGAGTTAAATGAATATGATAATTATACCAATGTGTACAAGAAGGTAGAAAAGATCAAGAAGCAAGCTACCTTGAAGAGATCGAGAAATATCGTCACACCGAGTAAGCCATATTCTTATGTGATAAGAAAGTTGTGGAAGCACCCACGCCTATTCTGAATGTGTTTAAAGATAAACACGCCTAAATGTTTGGCCATATAGAAGTTAATGAGGCCAGTGTCCAAGTACCCCAAGGCAACAATGTTAGTATATCTCCTCGAAATGATTCCCTATCATATTTTGTTTAGTAAGTTGAGATAATTTCACATGTTGAACACCTTGGTCCCTTAAGTTCCTCCCAAACCTGAAGACATTCGTAATTTTTATGGCTACCACATTACCACAGGTTATAACACAAATAGCTACAAGGACCTCTTAATAGCTATAAGGAATCTTGTTATGGAAGGAATAATTAAAAAGCCTGAATCGAAGCCCATCACATGAAAAACCCTTTACCTCAATTAGGGAAGATAATGAATATGATTGAAATCAATGGTTTTGAGGCCTACATCATCTAGTATTTGGAAGATAAGAAAATTATTGAAGAAGCTATTCTCGTTGTTGAGTCGGGCCTATCATTAGATTTCATACTCAATAGAATTACCCAAGCCAATTCAATCAAACAAAAGCTCCTTGAGGCTTGTTGTATAACTAAGGAACCTATCAACCTCAACTAAATCAAGCCTTTTAGCCAAACAACAAGTGAACCCATTGATCTTAATGATGTGGACTATGATCTGAACAACGAATAGGCGATGTTCTTGTAAAAACCAAGGATGATTACATATCTTATGCAAAATATGGGAAGGTGGTGCATATCACTATAAGCGGTAGGGTTTACCAACATGATGTAAGGAGAAGTTTTCAAATTGATAGAATTGAAAATGAACCCAACCTTTAAGATGTCCCGCCACACATAGAAGAAAAATCAGAAGACAATCTTGTTGTAAAACAATTGAAGAAACCTCAAGCCAAGTATAACATTTGGCAGTTATTGATTGAGTCGATGAATCATAAGACTGCTTTAATAAAGAAGTTGGTAAAGATGCAAGCTACCCCAACTACATTGAAGAAACCTCAAGCCAAGTACAACATTTGGAAGATGATGAAGAATCAGTTATCACTGCAACAATGGGAGAATTGTTCAGCATAACCATGATCATAAAAGTTCAAAAGGATGAAATAGAAAAGAATTATACACCTTAGGTATCTGAGTATTTGGTCAAGAAAGGGTATAATCATGAGTTCATCGGGCTAAGTGTCTGCCTGGCCAGCTAAGCTGACTCTATTTTGGTATTATTCGGCCTTATTTACTCTAATTTTCTTGCATGTTCAATCAAATGGTGACCATTTGGGACTTGTCCTGAGCGTAAAATTGCAGATCCGAGTTCAAAATGTCAAAAACCTCGAAAATAACCCGGTTTGGTACAAAATTAGAAAGTTTGGAGCTTATATGGGCTTGGAAGGACCAACTTCACCTGGCTAATAATGACTCATCATGGCAAAGAGGGCACTTCACTGGGCGAAGTTCCCACTTCTTCAGGCGAAGTACCCTCTTCGCCAGGCTAAGTCACTTTCAGCCTAGAAAAGTCAATCCCCTCGAACCCCGTTTCAACAAATTTTGAATTATTTTTAGTTCGGAAGTCGAACTGAGACTTTTTGGCTAAAAAACCCTGAGCCTTTAGGGATTGGAAATAATTTAAAAGAAACTTTGAAAATGTCTAAACTCACTCTGGTTTGATTTTCAAATCGACGTCTTCTTTACAAAGATCCGATTTTGACACCAATTTTAACGATTAACGACATCAATTTTAATTTCGATAACCCGATTTTTGTCATCAACCTAGTTCTATTTATTTATTTATAAACCACTTTATTTATATTCATGCATTTATTTATTTATTCATGAGTTTATTTATTTGTTGGTGTTAATTAATTAAATGCATGCTACAATTACCCCACGAAGGGAATTGAAATTATTCCCGGTTAACTGACCTTACTTTTGCCATGCAATCAACTTCACTTAAAATTTGGCAAGATAAATCAAGTTTAAAATTCAATATTTTTCACTAGACAAATGATTTCCTAAATTGTTTTATTTCCGACCAAAAGACAACAAATGTCTTTCAGGTCACAAAATGTCACCCTAATCTAACAATTACTAAATGAGTCTTATTTTATTTACTAACCTCAATGTGTTATAAATTGTGCTAACTGTGTGGATGTAGGGTAGATGCATGATTAGGATTTTATTCTCCTTTATGTATCTCAAATTTGAATGTAATTTATAGATTAGGCGGGTGATTGTATCTCCCGAGACTTGTAAATTATTATTTTACTTTCCTGCATTTATTTATTGCTTTCCTTATTTATTTACTGCTTTCCATATGCACGTTAAATAAATCAATTTATAAACTCAAAAATGGCTTAGGCTCGGATATTCATAATTAAGAAATGTGGTGTTTTGTAGATGTAATTTAATGTGATCTAATAAGAAGTACGAAACTTATCTCGAACAAGAATCTTTGTGTCTTAGTGGGCCGTCCCTCGGATGTTGATCGTCTCAAGACTTTAATTCCCGGAAGTGCTTATTCAGGTTGCGACTCTAACTACGAGACAGTGGCTTTTAGTTTTGACTATTTAAAATATTTCAAACCGATTTCGCTTTTTCTCTTTCAAACCTTTTGGGTCCCTGATCCAATGCCATTTTTTTTCACAAAAACACCTCGGTGGGCTACGCTTATCACCCACGCACTCTCAATCCATCGCACTCATGTCGCTCTAGCTTGTACAACTTGTTTTCTATCTTTTCATTTACATTTTATCTTTGATAGCTTCCCTCATACATTTGCATGTTCTCTCATCTGTCATCTTGAAAATCCACCATGAGCTGGGTAAAACTTTTCTCAGCATAGTTTGTGTCCAAACCAAGGTCAGCTCAAGTTGAGTTTTATGTGAATTTTACTCAGTTTTGCACACAACACATTTATATATTAGCATACATTTAGCTTAACTTGGCAAAGAATTTTAAATCTATAAAGAATAAGTTAAATAATCATTCACCCCCTCTCTTGATCGATTATATAAGCTAAATGGACCAACATGGGTAATTGGGTGCACACCCATTTACAACCATGGTAATAGTAATAATAAAATCTACACTTTAATCTCCTTTCGATTTGAATTTTAAAATTGAGTGGACAAAAAAATTCCTCGTTTCACACAAAAAATCATGCATTAAAAAAAATTTTTACGGAATATTTTTGAAAAAAATTATTTTCTAGCTCCTCTTTAATTCAAAATAGTTCAAACTACTGGGATTTAAAATTAAAATTTTGTATCTCATTATATTTTAATCGAATGTGAAAAATATTTTATTCCAAAATTTATCGAATAAAAATGTTAACTCATGTTTTACACTAACACTATTTTGGTTTATTTTGCATATGACAAAAAAATTTATCTCGAAATTTATGTATGTGAGGGAAATACTATTAACACAGTCCGCTCAGCCAGATGAGGATTCACAGCGATTTCAAATCAAGGATTGCACAAGAGCCAAACGGAATCCAATTGTCATTCTTTCTATACAAAAACCGCAAATTCAAAACTTCACATTTTGGTAAAATCCTAATTTCTCATTCTGGAGCAAAAAGCCAATAAGTCAAACTCTTGTTAAGAACCAAGGTAATTGGGTTCTAGCCTATTTACGAGGGTGACCCTCCCATTTACCCCCTAAGGCATTTTAGCCTTGCCATTCCTGGGTTCTTTCAGGAAATCTGCAAAAATCCTAGATTGGTCGGACCTGGTAAATGGGTACCCTCCTTTATTAAAAGAGGCATGTGCTCCATTCAATAAAGGGGATCCGTAATTTTCGTAGAGAACCCAACTTTTTCTCTTTGGTTTTTCAAAACTTAAATATCCAAATTCATTTATTAAGGGTTCTAGACCACTTTAAATCAATTCCATTATGTGACACGTGGATTTAGATCAAGGTTCAATGATAAACTTTGGTCCAAACTCAATTGAAAGCTCAAAACAACCAAAATCATTCTCTTTGCAAGTTTATAACCATAAACTTGCTATATCTCTCATCACCACCAAAATTTCTAACTTCTCGATGAACTTGTTCCCGAACCAGCTCTCATATCATCAAGGATAAACAAAAAGGTAACTAAGAGTGATTGGCTCCTAGCCCGAGTTTATTTCATTATTTCCATATCGCATTTTCATTTGTTAGGGCTAAAGATTTGATTGGAGTAGCTTTACCATTATTTTCAATAAAATTCATTAATATGTGTATATGAGCTTGTAGGTAAAGTTTGACTTCTTAAAATAAGGGGGGACTCTGCTCGGGTATTATGAGAAAAATTGTTAGACATGATGTATGCCCTAGAGGCTATTAGGGCGATATATCTTTGTTAATTACATATAAACATATAGTTTTGGATTCTTGTTTATCAATAGTAAGGTACCTTTGTCTTATATCGATGATATTTTCTCATTATGTAACTCGCTGGTATTATATATGTGAAATTATGTATGTTTATATATTCGTTTATATAATAAGACAAAGTTCATGATTATTTCATAGCGTGAAAGTGCCAGGACATAGTGAAAGCTATGTGGAGTGAGAACTGCACACTTGTGTGATTATGAAAAGTCTAAATATCCCTAGTCATGGTTTAATTGAGATTGGACATCAATGAAGCAAATAGACTAGCATGTGGAAGCTTACTTCTTGTATTGATTCCAAGCAGCCGATCTTAGCAGTTGAAGCTGGTACCTTTAGTTAACACATGAAGATATTCAGGTAATACATTGGAGATCATTACAAGAAAGACACTCGGTAATAACTATATCCACGTTTTGGTGTCACGTATTATTGCAATAGTAGTACGAGTATCTTTAGACGTAAGATATTGGTTACCTTGTGCGAAAGTTACTATACTTTGGGTTATACTTATACAAACCTTGGTGATCAGAATGATACGGGTGATTATGAGTATAGTGATGACCGTTCATTGGTAAAACAAGTAGTCAAGATGAGATCCATCACTCTTGATATAGTGATGTAATGGGAGTTGTAGATTAAAGCCTATAGTTGAAGTGATACATGCATAAACCTTTGATCAAAGTATGAGATTGATAGAGCGGGTTTCTAGTCAATCTCAATACATAAAGGTAAGTGGTGTTCTTCATGAACATCTCTAATTTTTGGATAGCTACAGCAATTACATGAGCTAACACTTTATCCAAGCTCAATAAACTTGATGGTACTTAAGATGATGGAGGGAGTGTATTGTACTAGTTATTATTGCACAATTTTATCAAGTCATGGGTATGTGACGTTCCAAGAATCGGGGGATTATACACCTTTGCTAGAATATCCATTTGATCGTCTAGAGTTATCGAGTTCCATATCGGTCTAGAACACCGAGCCTAAAGATTTCTGGATGGGAAGACAAATTTAGGTCAACCTCTAGCTACTCTATACTTCGGGATCCTATGAGGTCCCACACATTAGACCTTCACTAGACTAAATAAAGAACTTATAGACGGAGTTTATACCGAGAATAAAAGGGAGATTCATGTTCATTTTGGATGGACCCTTAAATGATCAGCCCAAATAATAATTGAAAGATGAATTGAGGAAAAATAAAGTGTGCGAAGTAAGGGAATTTTTCCTGTTGCAATTGGGCCACGCAAACACGAGTTATTCACAAGAAAGGGATTGTGCGGAAACCTCACAATCATTAAAAGAGTGCTCGCGGATCACCGACATGGGCTAGTTTTTAGATAATAATCCTATCTTGGATCAGTATACAACACTTCTCGGTGGAGCTGGATCAAGTGGTGACTCTTTTCATAATACCAACATTATCGCATATAACATAATTTTAAAAGTTTTGAATGAATTAGTAATTATCATGTCCGAACACAAAATCTCTACTTTTTCAACATAAAAATCTCATCTTGGATAAGCATACCACACTTTCAAGTGGAGTTGGATTAGGTGGCGACTCTTTTATTTAACAAAATAAGATATTAACTTTGTTTTATTTTATCATATGAATTAAAAGAAAATATGATTGAAAATAGTTTTTCTCATATATTATTTGTGAATATTTCTCAATATAATCACATTTTTTTGCCTAAATAAAGAAGATATATACTGGTTGTGAAAAATCATAAAACGTAAATGTTTTCTACAATCTCACCAATAAAAGGGTATTTTTGTGTCCTACCCACTATAACCCAAACACACCATGAAAACGAGTCTGCGGAAAAGCCTCCTCATCTTTTGCTTAACTGAGAGAAACATGGAACCCATAAAAATCTTATGCTCATCGATGTAAGGCATATCATCGTAATACCAAGTAAAAGCCAAAATGTGTTTAATTAATACTTTTATTTAAATCTCCCTCCTTTTTAGTAGATAGTTAATTAGAAATAAACTTCACTTTAAGATCAACCTCTTTGTTTGAATTTATTTATTAAGTGATAGTTTCGTTACTATTGAAAATTTTAAGTGTATGTTGGAATGGATTCATGAAATCCTAATCAGAAATACAATCCACATAAGCAAATTCTTTTACATTAATATATTCATCATAAAATATAGTTTTCATTTCAAATATATTAGAGACAGAGACAAAGGACCAATCCTCTTTTATAGGCATGGGCTCCTTGTCTTTGGCGAACTGATCCTCGATTATTACACTAGCTAGTAGCTTTATCATGGCTTTACTGACTGGAATTATCAATATCTTCTCATCATCATTTTCCAATTTGGCCTTGCCTTTTCTAACCTTATGTAATTCAAATAAGACTTCCTCTATATGTTCATCTTTGGCTCCATATTTGGCTTCCTCCACCAACTTGAGGTGTTCCAAGCATTTTTCTGATAGTGTTAAGGAGCTCTTCCTCATAGGTTGAAGATTCTTCATTCTTCTTGGACTTATTCTCATCAACTTGTATAGTGTGTTTCACCTGTTCGATGACTAACTCGAAGTCGAGGTCAATGATGTCCATCGTTTGTTCTTTCTCTTTTGCTTCTTTCAATATGTTAAGAACACTTCCTTTACTATATTTATCATAACTAAAAAAAGCAGAGGAAGATCTCAAAACTTGGCTGAGTCTTACCTTGATGACTGATAGGTTTAGGAGTCCCATCATTTAGCTTCTTGTAATGACGCTTGAAAGGACAAGCCCTTGGAGGTGTTTACATTGTATTTTGAACCCTTGTAACCTAGACCAATTAGTTTTAGCTTTCTTGCCCCAACATTTGATGTAACCATCTCTTGTCCTTGAGCTTTGAGGCCTATTCTTGGGAATTGATAAGGAGTTACCAAAGAAGTTGCCTTGAGCTGGTCAATGATGCATCCTTTAATCCATGCTAGTGGGTGAGTAGGAGTTTGAAATATTGGAGCTTCATTCCTTGGGGCTATAGGCTCAGCTGCCCTTCTAAACTCTCCCTCCTAAGTATGTTATTTCGAAAACCTCAAACTTGTCAAAATCTTTTTCAAGAAGGATGTCCTTAAGGCTAAGATTTTTAACTTTCATTGCATCTATAATTGCGTCTTTAGTTATGAATGGCTAATTCACGAATGGCACTCCTTTCTTTAGCTCATTATTACCAATAAGATTCACTTGTAAAATTTGGGTGAAGATGGAGTTGTCAATAGTCTCATGTCGGATCATATTGAAGAGGAAGATACCCCTACTATGGGCTCCATTATGCCAAGCATATTCAAGGTTTTACTATACATGAAGGGGATTAAATTGACTTCCTTGACTTCTTCTTTGTATTAAGAGTAGTGAGATATATGGCACTGGTGCCATCCCATGACATGTATAATAGTAAATAACCCATCTAGCTTCTCTCTAAGTGATTCTTCCAGTGGATCAACCCATGTAAAATGATCAATGAATTGTCAGGCTACGACATTCCAAAAGGTATTTTGATAGAAAGTCAAGTATTCATACCATATCATCGCTTTCTCTTGTAGATATAATTTGAACCTAAAGGACCAATGAACATAGTGAACTTGATTACAATTCATCATTTGAACAAATTTGTAGATGTGAGAATGAGAGCTTCTAGTCCCATCATATATGAATGGGAAGACAGCTTCCATGTTTGGGGACCTAATTTGGTCATTGATAAGTTCTTCCTCATTCTCCACTCTATATTATTCCATTATATATTTCGTAGAATGTTCCTATCCTTGTTCTCTCATCATGTGGATGTATCCTCCATCAATGGATTCATTATCAGAGTCGAAATCAATAAAGTCTCTATTGTCTTGGCTCTTTACTACTATAAAGATTCCAGAGTTAGGTTCTTCATATCTTGTAAGGCTTTCATCATCACTCATCCATGTGGGATATTTGAATTATCATGTTCGAATGCGCCTGCCCAATGGATTGGTGGCTCATGAAATTCTTCTTCTTTAGCTTTTTGCCCTGGGTTTATTACTTCTCCATTGGGATGTCCAACTCAAGCTCAGGATTCCAATGTTGGAATAGATTTAGGCCCAATGTTTCATCTTTGTCATTAAAGTTCCAAAACGAACCATGCTTGTGATTTTCCTCTTCCCCAACAGAGTTACCACTAAGAGAAAGTGGATATTCAGTCGTGAAGTTAAAAAAATGTGTGGGGCACGAAATTACCTTTTAGAGTGATTGTGAAAATATTTTACTTTTTTGTAAGTTTTCACATAAATTTCCTATTTCATTATAGGCCAAATTGTGTTTATATTAAGAAATAAATACACATAAAACATTATTTAAGACAACTTTATTAAAAATCCACATAAATATAAAATAAATCTTTTCACTTTATTTAGAGAAAATAAAATCGCTACCTTATTCAATTCCACTAGAATTGTGGTATACTAATCCAAAATAAGATTTTTTTATACCAGAAAGATAAAGATTATAAGTTCGAACATGATAACTACTATTTTATTCAAAACTTCAGGAATTATGTTATATGAGATAATTTAAGCATTACGATGGCATAATAAATTGACAATTTTATTAGAAAATTTGGTAGAGTAACAACGCTACTTGGGATTTTCCTATAAAAGTTCGAGCAGAGTTTCCCCATTATTTCAGGAAAATCGATCTTAACCTACAAGTACATTGACACATATCAATGCATTTTATTGAAAATATTGGTAAAGAAGCTCCAATCGGCCCTTCACTCCAAAATGAATATGCAATTTGAAAGTAATGACTTTAAAAAGATAGGCTAGGAACTAATTAACCTCAGTTACCTTATTTATTGTCCAAGATAATGTGTGAGCTGGTTCGAAACTGAATTTGTTAAGAAAGAAAGTGAAGTTGATGGAGAATATGTTTAACAAAAGTTATGACTATAATCTTGGATGAAGAAGTGACATTTAGTGTAAATTGGGTGATTTTATGAGAATGATCGAGTTTAAACTGAAGTTTATAATTAAAACATGATTTAAATCGATATGAAAATGTAATTGAAATTATTTGAATGATTTTATGCCTTGGTATAGGTGTGAAACTCAAGAATGAGCTGCTGGAATGAGAGCTTGGATGTGGGTTGTTTGTATAAAATGTTTTGTGTCTTCAAATGAAGAGAAAAATGCTCTTTATATAGCTTGTAGGTAATTAGCCCATGGGCTAATTACTTGGGTGGTGAAGATCTCCAAAAATTAGGGGAGGTTAGAATAGAGCTTACATAGGTTAATAGTTTGCGAGCTAGTGGCCTATGTAAATGGCAAGTGGTAATCAAAACTTGAAAAGTTGCTAGGTTTTCAAGGTTTTGTGAGTAAACGTAGGATTTTGGATAGGTAATTAATCATCGGGCTAATTACCTATTTGACTGAATTTTGACCTTTATAGCTTTTGGTCCAAATTGAGAAACCATACTTTCCCTAAAATGTGAATTTTTCAATTTTGAATTTTTGGATAGAAAAATGACAATTTTACTCTGTTTGGCTCTTTCCAATCACTAATTTAAAATAGGTATGAATCCTTATAACCAGAAGGCTGAGCTAACAAGAGCCCTAATGTTTTTCATGTTTTTATTGTATGATTTTTAGGGTATTTTGCTTTCGCAATCTTGGTTTGTAAATCTTTAAACACCTTGACCATTGGTCTTTTGTTTAGTGAAGAGTAATACGAGTCATGTGTTGTGTATTAGTCTTGCCTTTAACAAGCCATGATACAATGTAAAATCATTATGTTCATTTTTAATAAAATAGTTGTGCCATTACTGTTACATTAAATAGAATGAAAGCCCAACCTTGCCCAGGATGTGACTTGAATCCGGTGTTATGACCTAAACCTAAGAAGGGTGTCAGTGGGGTAGAAAGACCTTAACAAAGAGCGGCCATGAAGGATGTCAATGGGATAGGAATATACCAAATCTACACCCTAAAGAGAGGGCTTCAAGATTGTGTTGATTAGAAAAAACACAATCTAGAACGGTTAAGGATTTTGAGACTAAACTAGTATGGGACAGTTTAGTTGAGAAAGACTTAAGAGATTTGATATGTACTGCCCATACCAACAAGATGCATATGCAATTTGAAAGCTTATCCAGGAGAACTTCAAATATAAGCATGTTTGAGTTGGAGCAATCTTAGGATGAGTGATATCCTGGGAAGCGGCTCCTTGAAAGTAAGCAAGTGAGAACAAAGCTTACTAGAAAGACTCGTGTTGGTTTGTTGGAAGTCAATCAAACCTAGGGCGTTATACCTGGAACCTCTAGAGGTTGCAGATTTCTTCTTAATCACTAGGATAAAACATTAGTCAAAAAATCATTGTGTTCTTGTTTTTTTATGATTTCTGCAATTTCTTCAATACATTCAATGATAATCTGAAATTGATCGTAATGAAACCGGAAAATATTTGAGGATATATATATATATATATGGCTGCTCTTTGTTAAGATCTTCCTACCCCACTGACACCCCTCTTAGGACCAGGTCATAACACCGGATTCAAGTCACATACTGGGCAGGGTTGGGTTTTTTTTCTATTTACTATAACCATAATGGACCAACTTTTTTATTAAAAATAAACACAATGATTTTACATTGTATCATGGCTTGTAAAAGGCAATACTAATACGCAACACATGACCAATCGCTTAGAATATATGCATTCTACATTGTAGAAGTGAACGAAATATAGTGCTTTTGTATTCTTGCTAAAGTAGTTTTGATTTTGATTATTTAACACAAGGAGAACGATATATGCATTCTACACTATAGCATTGAACGAATATAAATTGCTTCGTATACCTGCTAAACTATTTAAAATACTATTTTGTCAACCATAACAATGATATGTGCCCCTAAATAGTACACCCTCCATCTCGTTTTATATGTTCACTATGCCATAGATGGTCTGTCGCAACAACGAAAAAATGTTGCTTAAAGTGCCAAAAGTGTTACGAAAGCACTTATCGCAACACTTTTTTGTGAAAAAAGTCATTGGTGATGCTTCCCTTGCGAAAAGCCATTTTCGCAACACATTTTATTTTTTTCGCAACGCTAAGAAATGTGTTGCGACAAGTGACTTTTTGCAACACTTTTTTAGTACTTGCAATGCCTTCTGTTGTGTTGCAAAAAATACCCGTCGCCGTTAACGTTAACATCCATTAGTTTTTTTCGTAAAACTTTTGTTGTTTTTTCGCAATACTTTCTTATAACACTTTTAGCATATTTGCAACACTATGTCCAGTTTTCGCAACACTTTTTGAAAAGCACTTAGGTCGCATTTGAAACATTTTTTGTTCTTATTGCAACACATTTGTAAAACACTTAATTGATGCCATAATTCAAAAAAATTAAAATTCATTTTTTATATAATTCATAATGTTTAATTGTATACAAATTCAAACGAAAACTAAAAATACATAATACTATACAAACTAAAAATAACGCTACTAAAAGTATATATGTTTATAATTTACAGAATGGCTGCTGACTTCACTATCTGAGCTAGTGTTCACAGAAATGCAACTAAAGAAGTTAAGGGTATCTCACAAATGATCATAAACCAATGCATCAGATCCATAAGCTTGCACCTATCAAATATGTATGAGAAAAATTTGAATTAATAACTTATTATTCCACCTTAAGCAAACATTGTCAAATAGACTAAAAGTAAGTCATGACTTGTCTTTTCTTGAGCATTCAAGAACCAAAATGAGGATATAGCAAAGTACATGAACTAGGAAAAACTGTATAAAACTCAAAAAAAGTACATTGAACAAGTTAAAGCATAAGTAGGAAAAGGAAAAAAGGAAGTCAGAACAAATGCATAGTAAAAAACATTTAGTTACAAACCTATTTGTTTAATAGGGTATTTTCCCTCCTAAATCAGCTTAAAGACTCCATCAAATTACTAAGAGAAACAAACAAAGGATATAATACAACAAACCCAAGAGCACCCATATATATAAATATAACAGACAAATAAGTGTTTACCTTAAATACATCATCACACAACCTAAATCAGTCATCATTTATTAATAGCGCTAGGCTCTATGTAATCAGTGTATCATTTCTAGGTGCTTGCTCAGCTCCTCTTGTTTCTTCAGCCTCAGCCTCTTGCTTTCGCTCACCAGTTGCTACAGCAACTATGTTAGTTATTACATAAACCTGAATTTTCGTAAATTCATGAAATATCATTGTCCTTGTCTAATAAGTATGTACTCACATGCTAAATACAAAATATGATTGATTTACCATAACAAAAAATATAATGTAGACTTAAACTTAATTGGAACAAATCTAAGAACTACAGCCTTTCAATGCAATTATAAACAAGCAATAGATGGCATAGACTATAATGAAGGAATGGAAATCTCTACTTTTCTAATATTGTGGGCTCGACAGCATTTGACAGCTCTAACTTGGTTTATTTTTTTTCTACTAACTCATTTTCAGCAAGTTTATTTATTAACACACAACAGATCCTTCAAGGCCTGACTTGGCGAGCCACAATTAATTCTTTTAAGTATCAAACATCAAGACTTTATAAGTAGCTATAGTGGTATAAAGACTATAATAAGCTTTTAACTGAATTAATTAGAAGAAAGTGGCTAACCTTTGTATTTGGCAACATTTTTCTGGATTATAGGATTGGCCTGCAATTCATCATCAATCAG
>CATIWQ010166943.1:0-17672 GCA_949673415.1 Euphorbia schlechtendalii | reverse complement strand
TTGCTAAATATGGCTATGTGAGAGCGACCCGTACTAAGCATAGTATTGATGTTGTCCAGGTTTATATAATTGTCTTAATTCGTTTGCACTAGATTTAGAAAAGTCATTTCATGTGTTGCTCTGCGGTGAATAATTGAATATCTGAGTGTCTAGAACAGGGTCTGTTAAATTAATCTAGTGAACATAATAACTTCGATGATTTTGCATATTTTCTTTGCTATACTTGTTTATATGGAAAATCTATATACTTTTTTTATCTATTCTAATCTTTCATACATTTGTCTATTCATCCATCATTCCAATCCTCCTTTCCTAAACTTTACATTATTTTATTTTATTTTCTTTTTATTCTACTTCCCTATTTGATCTTTAGAGCTAGTCCTTTCCTGTGGGATCGATATCTTTAAAAACTACATCGCAACTACATACTTGCAGTTATCATCATTTTTCTATTTGATAAGAGGTATTGACAACACCTATATTTTTCATGAACAAGTTTTTGGCGTCATTGATAAATAGCTAAACTCTTTGCGTAAAAATTATTAAACTTATCGGTAGAAAAGTGGCGAACATACGTTTTAAAAAAGACGTGCGTTTGAAATGGGACTGTTTTTATCAAAACTCACCATTTTACTGAGGTGGTTAATCTTTTTCCAATCTCAGCGTTCATTTTCATCATGAATTGTGGAAGCACCACGTACCCCTGAGAGATGTTATTGCCTATATAAGGTGAACAGTTGAAGAGAGAAGTTTCACTTGCATTCTACGAATTTTAAATCCGAAAGCAATTGAACCCTAATTTTCTCTTCTCTTTCAAATACCTTCAAACCTCTCTAAAAGGTGATTACCCAAATAACCTTCAGGCTCTGTGACACCACTTCCTTTAAAATCATAGTGAATGCTGAGGGAAAGACCAAGAAATTGACCCTGGAAGAAGGAACCCTTTTCACTAAGGTGGATTAGGCTGATGATCTAGAATTTGGTCTAGTCTACGAGGTAGACCACGTGGGGTTGCTGAAGAACAAGATTATGCACAAAATCATCAAACAACAATACCTTAGCTCCTTCTTGAAGATGGAAGGACCAGCCATCAAAATACTCATCAAAGCATTCTACTCTAACCTCTACACCATTCAGGGGTTTAATGATGTGCTGATGATGAAGTTTGGGGGCAAATCAACTCTTATTTGCTCGCGGTTGATAGGGAGCATTCTCAACATGCCTAACAAAGGTACTCAGCTTCGCAAAACTAGCAATGAGGATGCTATAGTCATTCTAGAGGATTGGGAGCTCCCCTCTAACTATGTGTCAGGGGAGATTGTAGCAAGTGAAATGAGCTGGACCACTAAGGCTTGCCACGAGCTGGTGGTGAAGCTGCTACTAACAAAAACTAGGTCTGTTACTAGCTGCACCTACTTTGACAGATGTGTGGTCTACCATATGGTAAAGGGTAAGAAGCTTAATTGGCCAGTGGTGATTCTTCACCATTTGACCAAGCTGATTACTATCTATCATTATGGTTACCTCATAACCAAATTGATGAGGGTGATGAAAGTGGACATCGCTTGGTTTTTGGGGGAGTTCAGTGACACAGTCTTACCTATGAAGAAGAGATTCGACATGTCTCACTTCAGCAAGCTGGTACAAACCAGGTACATACTAGGTACAACAAGGCATAGCAAAAGCGCAAGCCCAAGTGCGTACCGATAGTAGTACCGGTGGACATCCTAAAGGAGGATGAAGATGGCTTGATGGTGAACTTCGAAGACAATGACTATTGAAATAAAATTCCATATCCAGCATCCTAGAGCAAGTCACCGCCACAGCCTCCTCTCCCAAGCAAAAGGCTGCTTCCTCTAAGGCCAAGGGGAAGAGCCTTGCAAAATCCAAAGCCGATGATGCCCCTGCTCAGCCCTAGTGTCAAAGGAGGAAAATGAAGGCCAAAACCCACACCCAAAGAGAAGAGGAGGCCAAACTTCATGGTGAGCAGCAATCAGAGTAAAAAGAAGATCCGATTGAGGATGATGAGTCCCTACTCCAAAGAAAGCGCAAAATGTTATTCTTAGAGGATACTAAGGGGCAGGGTGAAGCTAAGAAGTCTAAAGAAGAGGACACTCTAAGTCCTAACGTTGCTACTAAAATTTAAGATGTTTTTGCCAAAGTTAAGGGTACTCAGCGCAAGCGTTCTACCACCAACAGGCCCCTATAAAAAAATGTGCAAGTGGTGAGCAGTGAGGAGGATCTGGGAGAAACCTTTTCTCTCCATTAGGAAGAGTTTGATCTTCCTGATCCCAATATCCTCGTACCCTCTTTCACTCAAACTAAGGAACCCTCTACTCAGTTTGAGCAACCTCAAGCTGGTCCATCCTTGGACCAAACAGCTAACCAAGAGGTTCCTTTAAATCCTACACCCATTTCTTCTGGAAATCCTCAAATCCCCTCTTCTCTTGTAAATTCTCCAAAACCCCCAGTTTCTACTCCTGTAGATACTGAAACATAGATTGTAAATTCTCCTCCTCTTTCAAATATTGTACATTCTCCTATTCATATTCCTCCCTCTCCCATTAATAACCAAAACTCTCCTATTCATATTTCTTCTCCTACCAAAAGCCATGATTCTTTTTCTCCTAACCCTTCTCTAGTACATATTACTTCAACCTCTTCTTCTCCTGTACAAACCCAAACACAAACTTCTTCTTGTACATCCCTTGTACCTTCTATTCCGCTCAAGAAAACCATTCCCCCCATTTCTCCAATTGTAAATTCTTCTGAACCTATCCCTTCTTCAATCCTAGCTTCTATCCCTCTAACCCCTCTAGTTAGGGAAGTTCCTAATGTTGAGAACTCCGCTCAATAAGGAAAAGCAAGTGGTCAGAATACTAAGGCAAATTTTATAGCCAGTGAAGTACTTGAACCTAGCAGAGAGCTAGTTCATGAGAACTTAGTTGATTCATCTATCTTGGAAGAGATTAAAGAGTTAGAGAGGAAGAAATTCCGAGTGCTAAAAAACAATGCTGAGTTAGATAGAGCAATAAGCAATTTGCTACTTGCTCAAGATTTGGCGAACTTGTCCTCCAAACCCAAGGCAAAATTGCATGAGTTCGAACAGCACATAAGTTTACCAACAGAATCAATCTACTTTGAGGAGTTTGAAAAGATTCTGGGTAGCTTGTTTGTTATTCGAAATCACCTAACAAAAGAGAGTTACAAGAGCTTGGTGGACAAGATGGCTCTAATCCTAACTGGTTTGATGGATTTTGTAGCCCAGCTTAGGGCAGCAATCACTGCTATCCCCACATCCACTGCAATGGCTAATGCTGTTGTAGGAAAGATTAAGGGTAGTGTGGATGCTGCTACTGAGCAGCTGAGTCAATTGAGTACCAACATGGCAACTCAAGTGATACAGATCCACAAACTTGGCAAGGAGCAGACCAAAATAAAGAAGCTCACCAATCACCTAATTGAGAACGTCCTCAAGGAGGTAGAAACTATAAAGGACGTTGGCCATAGCATTGCCAAGCTTTTGGAGGCCTAGTCAAAGTTCTTGCTAAACCACGATAATAAGCAAGACTAAATGGTGAAGCTGCTGATGGATATCTCCACAAAAATGGACAAAGCATCTGTGATCAATCTTGACTCTCTCCACACCAAACTGGACTCTATCCAATGAGAAGTCAATGAGCACACGGACACCAAGATTTCCTCATCCAAAAAATTCCTTATCACAGCAATGGGGAAGATTTTTCCAGAAATGCCTACTCCAAGTTTGCCTCCTCCTTCTAAATCTCGATGTTCTGAAATTGGCGTGACCATTCACACCAAATTGAATGTCATCAAGTCAAAGGTAGAAAACCTATAGAAGAATATTGGAACTCTGATGAGAATGAGTAAATTGGATGCAAAAGATATTGATTACACTGCAAAGTGTAAATCATCTATTGGACCCAAGGTTCTTAACATTGAAACGTAACTGAAGATCGCACTAACTACAACGGGCTTCAGAGCCTTACTCCAATACTTAACAGTTTGTGAATCAAATGTTTGACCACATCGCTCACCTCTCCAGATGTTACCATTTTCTGCTTAGCGAGCTTAAAGATTAAGACTTCCTTACCTCTAAGGGTAAAGAGAAATCGAAGCAAGTGATCTCCCCGTAAATCATCGGCTAGCAAGAGAACTTCTAGGCTACCCTCGACGCTTTTAATCTTTGCCTTGAACAAATTGTATCAGGTCAGATAGCAAAGGGGGAGAAGGTAGCTGAAGATGCTCTCCGAAAGACAAATCTAAACAAGGGAACTCATCCAAGGCGTCCTTATCCTCCACCTCCTCAGTAGTAATAATCAAAGGCAAATCAAGACAAGACCGCTGGTTCTTCCTCTACATCATATAAGAAAAAAGCCATGTACTTTGTAGTTAGAACTTGCAATAGAGCGTAACATTGTAATCTTAGTTCAAGATATAATTAATATACTAACTAAGTCATTTTTTAATCAATAAAATTACAAGTTTATACCTCAAGTTAAGATCTTTTTAACTTTAAATTATTTTGTTGTATGTATGTTTTTGCTGTGTGTTGGATAACTGATGCAGGAACTCATACAAGAGACCAACCTTAAAGAAAAGTTGAAGTAAGATAAAGTTCCAAAAAGAAGAAAAATCCTCTAAGTATGGGGGAGCTGAGCCCCTTGAAGAGACTCACTTAGTATGGTGGAGTTCAAGTTGACTAAGGGAAGTCACTCAGCACAAGGGAGTCTTACATCACTTTCCAGGTATTTCTAATATCTCTAAACTACTTATTCAATTAACTTCTTCTATTACTTAGTTTGTTATTTATCCAAAATGGAGGAGATTCTAGAACCCAAGTTAATAGTACCTCATAGTACTTAAATGTTTTGCAAATAGCAAACTGATTAGGATAGTGAATTAATTGAATACTAAGTATACTCTTAATTAATGAAGCTGACATGAGGTTGTTTAAGGGAAAGCAACTCAGTTTGCTGAGTAATTTATTGAGTTACAACTTAGAGTAGGAAAAACTGAGTCTGTGTTGAGTACTACATAGTTTAGAAGAATATTAACTCAGCTGTACTGAGTTAGCTTTTATTGATTAAAAGTTGTATTCATTGACACAGAGAATTAAATGACACTTGTGCTGCTAACGTCTTCTGTGAGAAACAGAATATTCCTTCGATGCTTTTCAGGTTATAAAGCTTTGAATTTAATGAAGATTTCCAGTGGTCCTCACAATTCAAAAAGGTGTCAGTAGGAATGTTGGAGATTCCCCACTTAAATCCAAGACAAAAAGTATCCTCTAACATGCACCATTTTCTTAGTATCGCCGCACATCTCTGCAAACATCAACAACATCAACCAATCTCAAGATTCCACATTGCACTTAGTGCGCCTCTCTCTTAATCTTTTTTACTTAAAGATAAACGAGAATTTCTCAATGGAAGTTTATTGTGCCTCAACGTTCAAATTTCTATCTCTAAACGTCTTGGAATCTGTCTTTAATTGGAAAATTAGAAAGATATGAAAAGAAGAGAAATTGAAGAACTGCAAGGATGAAAGTTTGCAACGGCTACTTTGCAAAGCTTCAAGTATAAATAGAAGACAGAAGTAGATGTTCAAACTTGATGAATCACCTTTAATTTCTTTAAGAGCTGAAACTCTGCGAAATTACTCACAGCTTCAAGAAATTCCATATTCAAGTAATCAATAAACAATCATTTCAAATCAGTTTGTAATATAGAGAATCAAATGCTTAGATTTAATATTGTAAGGATTCAACATTTTATAAGTTGAATTCAGTCCGCACTTTCTTTTAAAATCTAAGTTTCAGTTTGGGAAGGGTACCCAAATTGAGTTGAGTGGTAGTTAGAAAGAAAGATACTTTTAGTAAAAACTATGTCTATCCGCTGTAAAGGCTGCTTTGCATAATTAAGGAATGAATACTAGTGGATTAAAGCTCAGAGAAGGAATTCGAGGACTGGAGGTATGCTCGGGACCAAACAAGGATAAAATCAGGTGTTGAAGTTCTAAACTTAAGTTTCAGCTTTTATTGCACCTAGCTCATTCATCATTCATTCTATCGTTAAATGTTTGATCCGAAATGAGTAGAGTACTCAACAAGTGATTGAAGATAAAATGTGATAGCGAAGCTGAAGCTGAGCAGTTTTATAAGTTTTAGACCAACTCAAAAGGCATAAAAAAACATAACTTGGTTAAATAATTTTTTATAAATCTTAAAAGTAACCAAGATTCGCATTTACCCCCCCCCCTTTGCAGTTGTTACAAGCTGTCTAAGGACCAACAGAGCAATTCGGTAAAACTTTGTTAGCACGAGCCTCCAAACTAGGATAGCCTCTATGATTGATCAACACGGATCTTCATCGACCAAAACCTCATAGAGGTAGAACCCGTTAGTAAACAGCAACTATTAGACCACTCGAAGACTAACCTGAAAATATAAACTGAGAATGCTCTCTTCAAATAGAAAGAACCTTCTAAAGAAATTCTTCATTGTTTGAGAAACTCATGAAGGATCTCACACAACAAACGAAGAAAGATATGTCGAATTCAGAGAGAAAAGCTAAGCTGAAGTGTGTAAAACAAAGAGAATGAGAGGCCTATATATAGGGAAAAGGGGGAGTGTTATACTCCCCCTAAAACTCAATGTGTGATGGGAGTCCCATCCCACAAGCGGGTTACCCACACAGGTTACTTGGACCCGCGAGCTAACCCACGACCCCTTATCATAAGGAAAGCCCTAGTTAGCTTGCCTTGTGCTGCAAGCATGGGCTTGCGCGGGCCTGCCACGCAAGCACTGCCTTGGACAGCGCTTGTTGGCTTGCAGCGTGCTAGTGGCCTGCGAGCTTTTCAGCTCGTGGGGCAGCCACGCAGGCCCCACTCCGAACATCCCGTGTTTGTTTGGGGCTGGCCACTCGCAATGGGAAAAATTCCCTTGCTCTACTCTGTGCATTTTTCCTTTAGTTATTAATTTGGTCCAACCAATTAATAATTCTTCTAACGAATTCAACAAACAAATATTTTTGGCATAAGCCCAGTCTATAGGTTCTTTACTTAGTCCCGTAAAGACCCAAAGTGTGTGACCTCATAGGATCCCAAAGTATTGAGCCGCTAGAGGTTAACCTAAACTTGGCTTCCCATCCGGGAACCTTTAGGCTTAGTGTTCCAGACCGATATGGAACCTGATAGCTCTAGACTATCAAATGAGCTTTCTAGCAAAGGCGTATGATCCCCCGATACTTGGAATGTCATGTGCTTGTGACTTGATCCAGTTTTGCAATAGTAACTATTACAATACACTCCTTTCATCAGGTTAAGTACCATCTAGTTTATTGAGCTCGGATTAAGTGTCAGCTCATGTAATAGCCGTAGCTATCTTGGAATTAGAATTATTCACGAAGAACACCACTCAGCCATTATATATCAAGATTGACTAGTAACCTGTTCTATAAATCTCATTATACTCTGATCAGAGGTTTATGAGTGTATCACTTCAACAAGGGGCCCTAAGGTACATCTCCCATTATATCACTATATCAGGAGCGATAAATCCCATCTAGACTACTCGACTTACCAACATATGATCATCATTACACCCGTAATCACCCATATTATCTTGATCGCAAGGGTATGAATAAGTATGACCCAAAGTATAGCAACTCCCATATAAGGTAACTAGTATCTCAAGTTTGAGGATACTTGTACTGCTACTACAATAAGACATGACACCAACACATGGATATAATTATTTCCGAGTGTCTGTCTCATAGCGGTCTCCAATGTATTACCCGAATACATTCATGTGTTAACTCAAGGTACCACCTTCAGCTCGTAAGATTGGCTGCTTAGATCTAATCCAATGAGTAAGCCTACACATGCTAGTCTGTCCGCTTCATTGATGTCCAGTCTTAATGAAACTATGACTAGGGGTATTTAGACTATTCATAGTAACACGTATGTGCAATTCTCACACCACATAGCTCCCACTATGTCCTCGCACTTTTACGCTATGAAGTAGTTACGGACTTTGTCTTATCAAAGCGCATATATATAATACTATACATATATGATACCAGCGAGATACATAAATAAATTGAAAATACTGATAAGCAACAAAGATGCCTTAATTATTATTAATAATAATCCGAAACCGTTTGTACATTATTACTAATTAAGATATATCGCCCTAATTACCTTTAGGGTATACATAATGTCTAACAGAAAAGGGAAATGCACAAAAAAATATAATGTATAACATAAATAATTACTATTTTGCCTATTATTTAATTTAATTTATCAAAAGTGTATTGTTTTGAATTTACATTTTCTATCACTTTGTAGTTATCTTGTGATAATCTAGTCGAATTTTATTGTTATCTTATAGTTATTTAAAATCAACATAATTTTGTTATATTTCTACATGATTTTATTATATTTTATTTATAGTTTTTATAATTAATGTAATTATGTTATATTTATGTGTTTTTATTTATTTTTTGTGTTTTAAATTTATTTTTGATATAACAAAATCACATATTATAGTTATCTTATGGTTACCTTATAATTTACTTATGATATATTCAATATAACAAAATCGCATTTTATAGTTATCTTACTGTTAATTCAAATTGATGTAATTATATTATATTTTTGCTATAATTTACTTGTAACATGTTAAATTGATATAGTTATTTTATATTTATATGTATTTAATTATGTGTTTTAACAATGTGACAATTATAAAAAGAACTATAAACTAAGTATATATCGATAAAAAAAATTCGGAAAAAGTATAGAATTATGGATCTTATTTTGAAGGGAAACATAAAAATGAATAAAATAATCTAAAAATGTATGTTGAAAAAATAAACGGCTTGTGAGATAAATGTAAAATGATAAAGTAAAATTACAAAAAAAAGAATGTAAAAATATAAATAAAAATTAATTTTGAAGGTATAAATCTAAATGAATCAGAGAAAACATTACCCTAGAGTCATTGCTCAAAAAATTATTAGGAATGATATTATTATTACAAGTCATTTGACCGTTCAAAAAGCCTGAATCGCCCCTTCCTTTTACACCGTATTAGCAATACTTTTCACTCCAATTGTTACAACTTTAAGCTAAAGCTTTTGACTATATGCACAGGGCCTTTTCAAGAGTCCAGTTTGAGAATCCACAGCAGATAATATAAAATAATGCCAATCACATGAAATTCCAACATTTCTCAACCTTCCAATCATTTTAAGTGCAAAGATAAGATTGTGAAATAAAGCAAACCAACTATGCTTTAATGCATTCACCTCTATGTTCAATTTCATAAAGTTCAACCCTATTCTACTTATTTTTCTTCGTTAGGTACTTCTATTGCATACTCACCGTCACAAATATAGCTTGCAAATGTTGAGCACTATCATTTGATTATACATTTAACAGAAATGAAGGTCAACAACACTTACTTTATATTAGAGATTATACATAAAAAAAGTCTTTACTTTTCATTGATAGAGAAAGCAGGAAAAGAGCGCATTATTTAGGTCGAAACAAATGGAGGAGATGAGGATCATTGATGTCGACATCTAACATACCGTACAACTTCATGTATTGAATATAATGATCGGGTGGCTCGAGTGCAGAGCAATTTTGAACTGTATAGCCATGAATCATCTCGAGATCGCGGCGGAGCCATCGAACATAAGCTTGGTCTATTGGAAGCACTGCTTTCACCATTACTCCATCCCTTTTTGGCCCTTTCTTCTCACCCGCAGGCTTGTTTCCCATTGCAAGCAAGCTTCACAAAGAGCACAAGACAAGAAAGCAATAACTGAATGTCAAATGCCAAATACCTACTTAGCACCCTTTTACTTGGGATGATTTACGTTTTTCCACCCCCAACTCTCATTTTGCTCCACCAACCCCCCGAACTTGGCAAAAGGGCACTCGTCAGCTCCCTCGATGCCACGTGTCACCTTGTGATTGGTTTAGCTTTTCAAAGATGTCAGATTTTATTGTTTTTTCCTCTCTAATCAGAATGTGACACGCGAAACAGAAGGGCTGGGCGAGTGCACTTTTGCCAAGTTTATGGGCTGGTAGAGACGATACTTTAGCCTAATAAATATATGGAAGTGGATGTTCATTATGTTTGTCCCATGTGTGCCTATTAACAGACAGCTTAAAAGACTTGAATTACATGTAAGAAGTGAATGAAAACACAATTTATGCTAATCTAATCTTCCAGGGACTTGAAGCTCAGCCCTACCCAATAACATTATAGTTTATTGACATCCAAAAATGCAACATGTGGGAATTAATTGATCGCAAGTAGGATCAATATTTGAAATCCAAACTGACGTTAAGCTAGGAGCGTAAGCTCTTCTATTGCTTACAAGCTCAACTCAAGAAGAAAAACCTGAAGCACATAAAATAAAAGAATTTGAAAGGACGCGTGAATAAGGCAAACCATAGTAGTCAAAAGCATTCTCTTTACTCACTTAAGCGCACGGTAGTAGCGCTTCGGTTGATAGCAAGGCGCACTTCTGTATTGAGTGCATTCAAAGCGAGTGCTTCTCTCTATTTGTCTGATTTATTTTCGCTGTTTGAATTTTCCTCTGTATGTAAGCCTTATCAATCGTAAAAATTACAGCAATCTGGTTAGCAGAGATATTGTGCCTACTCAAGTGACAGTGTTTCCAAATTCAAAGATAGGTTCCTATTGGATTTGTTTCTGTTCTTCTAGAAGCTGGCTTTCTTTTCCAGGTAAACTGATGTGATTTATAGTTGCGACTTTGTGTAGTGCAAGTTCTGTATGTATATTATATGTGTATGCTTTGTACATGTTTTTGATGAAGTAATACTATTGAATGAACCCTATTTTTTTTTATCAATTTGCATTTCAATTGATGTTTTTAATAGATGCTACTTCAAGTATTTTTATTTCATAAATTACTTGTACCTATAATTTGTTAAAAACTTTATACTAGTGCGCCTTTTATTGCGCTAGACATCTATGGGAGAAGCAAGACCTTTGAGCATTGGGTGCTCTCGACTAAACTATATGTGTTGATGAGACTATGGGGGTGTTTCTTCAAATTTATGACTTGTGATTTATAACTTTAAAGTGTTTTTCTAACTTTCAAGGAGTTTAAAAATAAGTAGTTAAGTGTTTCTGTAAAATGATTTTTAAATCGTTAAAAGTGTTTCTTAAAATTGAATTTTAAGTTACTTTTAAGTTGTTGAATCTTGAAAAGACTATAAAGTATATGTTTTATAAAAGGGTATTTGGTTTTGAATATAATATAAGAGCAATATTGTAATTTATTTGGTAAAAAAGTATTTGAAAAAAAGTCAATTTTTAAAAGTAAGTATTATCTACTTCTTACTTTTTACTTAAAAGCAACTTCTTTATGTTGAAAAAAATTCAGAGAAACACTAAACTAACTTTTAATTTAAAATTCTACTTTTAAGCAAGTTTGACTAACTTTTAAATTTAGATTAGAGAAACACCCCGCATATTTGGGTAAAAACTAACTTATATAGACATTTAACAAAACATCAATTGACAAGTAAAAAGCCCTAAAAAAAACTACATCAACCGAAGCATGTAGCCTAGATTACTGAGGAAAAAATCTATGAAAATAGGGAATTCAAATACGGCCTTCAATGCAGCAGCGAAGTGGAAATATCAAATAGGAAGCAAAGTACCCAGTGATTAAATCTCAATAAGTTTTTGAAAAGGAATTTTAGTTTTCCCCAAACTCAATGGAGAGATGAACGAACAAAGCTATGTAAAGACGCTGAATTCCATAATGACAATCAAACCTTGCAGGGAAAAAATCACAGCAGAAAATTTCCAAAGCAGCTAAATTGGAACCGGTAATCAATTAATAAATCTCAAATCAGAAGCTAATAACTGAAATTCCATAAACGTACCTTTCCAGGTACTCGGGAAGACAAATAGAAGCTCTAGAAGGTGAACTACTCTGCAAATGATGCAGTTGAATACAGTTATCTAGAGAATTTTAAACACTGGCCCAATGGTTTTCGGGCTTTGTCCAGTATCGTGGCCCATGAGCTTGTTAATCATGATCAACATCAGCCGTTAATACCACCGACCGTCTGCTTGATTCGAAGTTTCACCGTGCTCTTCGTATTGTTGGCCATCTTGATTACCGGCGCAATAGAACTCAGGTATGCCCTCACCTGAAACTTTATGGAATAGTTGAATTGAAGGACGAAATTAAATTGATTATCCTGCAGTAAAATGCAGAAGTATGGATTGCAGTTGAGGGTAAAACCCCAGCAGGCCAAAAAGCCGCCTAGGCCTCCCCTTCCGGCGCCTCTAGGGTTTCGCGACGACGACGATGACGATGTTGAAAAGGAGATTTCTCGACAAGCTACCAAGAATAAGTCTCTCAAGGATGTAAGTAGTTGTTAATGATCAGGCGAAGCCAATTCATTGTTTTGTTTAGGTTTTTTTTTCTCTACTAAATCTATTCGACTTTGTAGATTGAGGAGCAGCACAAGAAGGCTTTGGAAGAGGACCCATCGGTATTTGACTATGATGGCGTTTATGATAAGATGAAGCAGAAAATTGCTCAGCCCCGACAGCAAGAACGTGAGGAAAGAAAGGTATTTGGTGCTGTTCTTATCTCAAAACTACCAGAACAATAAACCGATTCATGCTTTTGTTTTGTGATTGATCCATAGTTTGAATTTAAGCACATTACAACTTGAAATTAATTTTATCTTTGGAAAGACATGATCTTATTACTTTGCGACGCTGATTGGTGAAATTAAATATTCATGATCAACTATTGTGAAGATTCCATGATCAAATTGCAACATTTAGTCATTGAGTATTACATTGGTAGCTCAAATATTCTCTGTTGGGAAACAAATTTTGTGAAGATGATGGGTTTTAGTTTGCAAGTTGAAGTTTTCATTTTCTATGCTCATGGCACCTTTGACTGCTTTAAACTTTTTTTAGTTTTGTTGTTGTTGTACATATTCATAAGATGGCATGGAGTCAACTCAAGTAATTGTGTCATTCACCTGTTGCAGCCTAGATACATACAAGCTTTGATGAAGAAAGCTGAAATAAGGCAACGAGAACATGAGATAATATATGAGAAAAAGCTTGCTAAAGAAAGGACCAAGGATGATCACCTCTATGCAGACAAGGACAAATTTGTTACAAGTGCCTACAAGAAGAAGCTTGCAGAGCAAGCAAAATGGATGGAAGAAGAGCGTATTCGCCAACTCAAAGAGGAGAAGGATGATGTATGTATTTATCTTCTTTGATTGTTTTCCGCTATTTACATCTTTGTTGTCTTATTACTATCTAGGTCCTCATATATTGTGATTTTATCACTTGGAATCTGTTTTCTTATTACTATCCAGGTCCTCATATATTGTGATTTTATCACTTGGAATCTCAGTTTAATTTGCCGTGCATTATTTTGGTTTTGGGAAGATGAGGTTTAAGTGTTTCAATGCATGCCAGACGAGCACTAAATCAAGTAGTCACACCATAGTTCGATTAGTTTACTTATAATATTGATGGGGTATCTATTTATGTTTATCATGTGGATCCTGAAATAATATTATTATTGATCTGTCAGTAAGATATGAAACAGAAACATTACTGTGAGCTGAGTTGAGTAGATGTAATCAATGATGCTGTCATATTAGTGCTAGTGTGTTTTTACTGTTTTCTTGTCTGAATAACTCTGCATAATTTCTCAACTACCATGTGTTTGTTATCGTTATTTTGAGATATCTTACAGATCATGTTGTTTGAAATCTGTGCTGTATGGCCTGTCTTAATGTTTATTGATTAAAAAGTTGTATAATTTCTGGATTTCCATGTATTTGTTTCTTTTTGTTTTTTAAGGTCACCAAGAAAAGTGACTTGAGCGACTTCTACTTCAACCTTGATAAAAATGTTGCATTTGGCGCAAAAGATTTAGAAGCAAGAAAGCAAGAGAAACAGGCTGAACTCAGGAAGCTAGAGAAGCTGGATACTGAATCTTCGGCTGGTTCATCGAACAGGAATAATTTCTCTGGAGACTCGAAATCAGAATTGCAGTTATTGAGGGTGAAAGAATCAAATGAGGATGAAGCTTCTCCTTCCCCCCATCTTCCTAAAGGTTCAGAGTCCTTTGATAAGAAGCCAGTAGTTGATGAACAAGTTCTTCAAACTAAAACACAAGCAGTGACATCATCTGATCAGCCATTAGACAATCAGCCAAAGAATGATCATCATAAAAGAAATGAAGATGCAGTTGCTGCTGCCAAGGAACGTTTTCTGGCACGAAAGAAGGCGAAGCTGCAGTTGTAATTGGTATATGATTTCACTTTCTCTATGCATGTATTGACTGAACCAACTTTCTATAGTTCTCTTTTCTTTTCACTTGTCTGGTGTTTGTCTGGATCTGTTGCTCTTAAAAGGGTTGATTCTGATTCTGAAATCTACTCTTAATTTATACTTATCTAGCATTTTAGCCTGTCTTAAAACTTATTGACCTTAGTGAATCTTTTTTGTTTTTTTTTGTATTCTTGAAAGCAGTCTCTATATAGTGTAAGGTAACAGTTTCTCGAAATGCATATCAATAAGTAAAGTGGTGGAAGATTAGTGTGAAAGAGTTAAAGAATTTTAATTATTCTAATTATTTAGATAAGAAAACTTCTGGTGTTTTTGGGACATTCAGGCCCTGTTCTTTTGGACTTATAGAAGCTGAATTCGACTTAACTCACCATAGTTTAAATTAAAACCATTCAGAGTTGAACTGAACCCGGACCTTAATTGAACCTTCAGACTGGTTACATTTTTTAAGAAAATAGAAGGCAAAAAATATTATAGTTTGAGATAAAAGTTTTGATTAGAAATACTGAGAAGATAGTAGCAGCAATTAGTGAGGCAGTAACATATACAGTGATTTTGGAGGCTTTTGTTGGCATCATCTGCTACAGCTGTAATTAGTAAATGCCATTGTGATTGGGGAAGGAATTGGCAGTATACCATTCTATTGGCAATTGGTAGCTAGTGGAAAACTATTGGTACACTATTGTCTGCTTTCTTCCTGTGATATAGGCATCACACGAGGATGAAAAAGCAGCCATTTAATTAGCCATGAATGGGCCACGTGCTGCCTGTCCATTAGACAAATATAGTTTTGGGATTTCAACTAAAAAAAGCACACCTCTTCATGTGCAAATGCAAACAATGCAGATTGCCGTCCAAAACAGTCCCATCCTTTCATTTAATGCTATCTTTTGGGTAGGTTCTTTTCATTCATGTATTTACTTCAACAGCAGCAGTAAACCGGGATGCTTTTTTTTTTTTTTCAATTAAGGGGGCAATTGAATAGCTGTTAGAGTGCCAGATCATCATTTTGTCATCATCTGTAAAGTCAATTAAGGATTATTTACTAGTTAGTTGTTACTACTTACCACCCTCTTCTTAAAAGCCACAACTGTATCCATTCAAGAAGAAGCAAGCAGTTACAATGGGTTCTGTTTGTTTATTTTCTCTCTCTTTTGTTGCCCTTCTCTCTATTCTGTCTCCCTTAGCCTGTTCAATTACCATTCCATTATCACACTCCAAAACAAACCAAAACCAAATCCCATTTCAAAACCTTAATCAAGTGGTCTCATCTTCACTGGTAAGAGCCCACCATCTGAAACACCCCCAACCTAGTACCAAAACTCCAGTCTTTTCTCACAGCTATGGCGGCTACTCCATCTCTCTTAACTTCGGAACTCCGCCTCAAACTCAATCTTTCGTCATGGACACCGGCAGTGACTTTGTTTGGTTCCCTTGTACCAAGCGTTACCTCTGCAAAAACTGTACTTTCCCCTCCACTGCCGGAAAAATCTCCCCTTTTATCCCTAAACACTCCTTGTCTACAAAGATCATTGGATGCCAAAACCCCAAATGCTCTTGGATTCACTCTGCTCCTTTGCGGTGTTCTGAATGTAATAATGGCACCCCCAATTCCAGAAATTGTTCTCAGATCTGCCCCCCCTATCTTATCATGTATGGTTCAGGCTCAACTGGCGGCATTGCTCTCTCTGAAACTCTCCATCTCAATGGCCGTACTGTGCCAAACTTTATGGTTGGTTGTTCTTTATTCTCTTCCGGCCAACCTGCTGGAATTGCTGGTTTTGGCCGGGGGCCTTCTTCCCTGCCGAATCAACTCGGCGTCAATAAGTTCTCTTACTGCTTAATTTCACACAAATTTGATGATACAGCGAAAAGCAGTTATCTTTATCTCGACTCGGATTATAATACAGATAAGAAAACCGTGTCATTAATGTACACTCCATTGGTTGATAATCCGAAAGTCAAAGACAGGCATTCGTTTTCGGTTTATTACTACATTAGTCTCCGGCGAATTAGCGTTGGCCGAAGGAATGTGAAGATTCCTTATAAGTATCTTTCTCCAGGGAAGGATGGCAATGGCGGTACTATAATCGACTCGGGGACAACCTTCACTTTTATGGCAGGAGAAGCGTTTGAGAAACTAAGCGGTGAGTTTATTTCGCAGGTGAAGAACTACAAAAGAGCCGTTGCAGTTGAAAAGTCAACTGGGCTTAGGCCCTGTTACAACGTTTCTGGTGCAAAACGACTGGAGTTTCCGAAAATGACACTTCATTTCAAGGGGGGAGCTGATGTGGCACTGCCTGTGGAGAATTATTTTGCTTTGGTTGGAGGAGGGATTGCTTGCTTGACGGTGGTGAGTGACGGTGTTGAAGAGCCGACATCGGGGCCGGGGATTGTATTGGGGAATTTTCAGATGCAGAATTATGTTGTGGAGTATGATTTGAGGAATAAGAGATTGGGGTTTAAGAAGGAGACCTGCAAGTGATTGTTGAATTTTGAATGTCCAGTAAATTCAGTTTTAATAACAATTGCAGTAAATCTGTCACAAGTCAAAAATTTTGACACTTAAAGGTTCATTTTGTTCATTAATCAACCAAAATGTAGCTCAGTTTTGATATCCTAGTTTTGAAAAATGGGGAAAAAAGTTTGATTGATTAGCTGGAGTATACAAGTTTAAACATGGACACTTATTTCAGCTGGCAAATGTCACATGTGAGATATAGGTTGCATTACAAACTTACAATGAGTATGACTCATAGGTATTCTATATGAAATGAAATAAGTATCGACTGTAATATTTTGGAGTAAACCTAAAATACATGTAACGTAGAATTTTTTTTTCAAAAACATGTTACGTGGTTTGTAACCTTTAGCAAAAGAAAAAGATATATATATATATATATATATATATATATACACCGATACTACGAAGAAATAAGAACTGAAGATTTTACTTACAGAAAATTGATACTAGACTGGATAATATATCAAATACCTATATGTTTAAGACAGATTGATTATTTTACTAGACGAGAACTTGAGATAAAAGAGGAAATAAAAGAATTAAATTTAGAATTAACCTCCGTTATTTTATCATCATCGGCAAACTTTAATATATGTTTTTAAGAAGATATTTTATACCTATGAATAAGATTTTAAGAATAAAAAATAGACTAGAACAAATTGACATAAAAATCAGACAAAAAACAGTTTTAAAAAATTATTTTCAGAATAGACTTCAACACTACATAACTGAAAT
>CATIWQ010166914.1:0-15278 GCA_949673415.1 Euphorbia schlechtendalii | reverse complement strand
ATAAAAAACAACTACATACCACGTGAAATATTTTATATGAAGTATAAAAATGACTTAAACTATAGTGTTTAGTGTATAAAATTAATATGATAATAAGTGTAATTATACACTTATCATACCCCCACACTTAACTTTTGCCTTATCCTCAAGGTAAATTCAACAAAAGTGTAAAAATTGGTAAACAAGTTCGTACCTCATTTGGCGAAAGACTATTGCAGTGAGTACCACATACCACGTTGCAAAAGATTTCAAGTAGAAGTTAGAAATTTCCCACAAATTAGTAATATACAATTTATATAGTTTAGTTGCGTACCTTTGATCTTAATGGAGAGTCAACCGAATCGCATCTTTATAAAAGCGTTATATGCATACTCGAATATTACCTTCCCTTAAGCATAGTATAAAGTATAAAGGACATAGAAAACACTCTTTGATTAATTTCTCTCAAGGAATTTTAGGTAACCAAGGATGCTAAAACACTCTCAGTGGTTGCATTTTATACTCCATACCACTCTCCCCTTTTTTTAGTGGTTGCATTTTATACTCCATACCATTCTCTCATTTTTTTTTCTTTTAAGCGTATGTTTTTGAAGTACTTTGTACTTTGCACCCATTTTTCATGCTATGCTTTCTTTTCTTTTTAAACTTAATGAATGGTTGCAGTTTCTGCTCCTTACCATTCCTCACCTTTTGCATAACTCATTGGTTATCCTCTCTTTCTTTTGATTTTTCTTTAATACCCTCATCCTTTATTGATCAATTTCAAAGTATTATGGCTATAGATTCCTAACACTTTAAACACACTCAATACTTATAGGACTTATTCGAGATTTGCATATAAAACTCATAGTAAGAATTCCATTAGATATTATTCCACTTAAACTTATCGGAAGCATTAAACTAAAACTATATAACTTATACTAATACATATTGCATTGAAATATATATCGAAACTTACTTTGAATGTTGCTCTCGAATGTTACTCACCACTCATCCTTGCTAAATTGATAAATTTTGTGCACTAAAATCAAACTTGTAATACCTAACACTCACAATAACCTTGGACAAATGTTAGTAAAGTATTAGAAATGATAATGTATAATTAACAAAAATATCAAGAAAAATTTTCAAATTCTTCAATTTTTTATTTTATTCAATTTTTTTGGATTTTACGGGATTTTTACAAATATCCCCCCACACTAAAGAACACAATGTCCTCATTGTGAGACATTATAAAAATCTAACTTAAGAACTAAAACTAGTTTAATAATGATTGAAAAAGATAAAGTTAAGAAAAGAATAAACCCGTTCTATTACAAAGGAGAATCCGGTGGACTAGGAGTGAATTGACAATTTTATCTCCTAAAGTATGAAAGTAATTTTCGAAGCACCGATTTATTACTTTTCCTTAGAATTTTCATGTCTTTCTTCATAATTCCAAGTTCTGTTTGGCAATTATCCAACTTTAGTTACATGCAATCTTCCAGAGCTTCTTTGTCCTCTTCATCATCTTCTTCTATTTCAGTCATCGGGGCTTTTCCTTTGCGACGGCTTACGGATGGATCAGATGGTCCGACTGAAGAATCTTCTTGAGTCAAGTTGAGTTTCTTAGTTCTGTTGGAGTAGGAGTAGAAGGAATATACACCATCATTTTCTTATAGAAGTCTAGTGTTCTTCAAATAATTCCCATCCATGTAGCGAAAATACTCACCCGGTTGTTGGACACAGGGGAGTTCACCTCTTGCACCCAAGATTATGGCAGTGATAATCTCGGCCGCTCCAATTTTACTTCTCATGCTCGTTGAGTTCTTCTTCATCATATCCCATATGATATCCATAATTTTCATTTTTTGTTTCATCAAAGCGCATGAAAGAACAAACAAGTCTTTCTTTTGAGCATTTGTATTCTCTACTCAACAAAATACCGAAGTGGAAAGGTATTTGGGGAGAAGAAGAATACATGCATCCTTAATAAGTTTGTTAGGAGAATTTTTGGGATCGAAGACTCTCTTACCCGATTAATTTGCCCATACTCGATTAGGTTGAAACGAATCCGTCATGCTTGATGAATTAGCAATCTTGAAATTGAACCATTCACCCATCATCTCTCTCATGACAATGTATTGTTATCCTTGATTTCAAAATTGTATTACCCTCTTCCTTGAATCTTCATAGTCGAATGTTACCAAACACTCGAGAATCCAATCTTGATTTTGAGGGAACCGCAAATCCACAAATTTTGTAAGACTAAGAGCTTAAAGGTAGGCTTCCATCTCTTCACAGAGATTAAGAGTTTCCAAGAAGACTAGATAAAGGAATATCATCCCGGTGATATCCAATTTGCTTAACTTCTGGAATCTTTTACCTTCTTTTCTTATCCTCAATGGGAAAGGACAATCAAATTCTGCTTAAATTGATTGTGCTCCTCTCTTTTATGCTGCTCTTTTCACATGAGTCATATTGGTTTTGAAGAAAAAGGTTTGAAAAAGTTTAGATGCTTGAATGTAGAAGATGAGAAAATTCAAAAATTTTGAAGGTTTTTTTAGAAGGTGTGGTGGTTAGGGTTCAACTTGGACCTATTTATAGAGGTTTAATGGATCTCTAATTGGTTATAAATGGGATTTTAGCTTTTTATGCTCAAAACTAGCCGTTAATGGCGATTTTTAGCCAACTGTCACGTGTCAGTTCATGATCTGTAATGGTTATATTTTGCCCGTGTCGTGATCGTGAAGGTATGTCACGATCGTGACTTTCCTCAAGATAGAAATAACATGTTTTGATATCCAATGATCACGAGCGTGAATTGAGTCGCGGTCACGATATTCTTTGCTCTTCAAATTTCTTCAATTTTTAAACTTATACCTATAAAAACTTAGAAACATAAAAACAAACAAACTTTGTTAAATACAAACGATAAATATTTACTATTATACCTTGAGTAATTATGGTGATGATAGCAATTGAACATCAACGTCTTGTTGTTCAAATTTATTTCCATATTTAACAAATATTTACAATCAAACATAATAAAAGAAAACAAACAACAAACACAACTAAACTTAAAACACTATACAAGGTTCTAATCTAAAAAGAAAAGAAAACTATTCATGGAGAATTAACGATTCAGTCATCTGATCAATCTTATAACGTGACTCCCGCACATCTCTTTCAACATTATACACCATAGTATGGATGTTGTTAATCTTGTGATGAATAGAGATTTGAACTTCCACTAATTCATTCAACTTCCTCTTAAGATTGGCTGAACTACTCCTTTCTTCCTTAGCAATTTCTCTTTCTTGCTTTTTATCGGCTTTTACTCGATTATCCCATGATTTCCAATCATAGGTTATCCCATTTTCACCAATGCACTTGATTAGAAATCCGTACTTGAAGAAAATTTCCTTAGTTAGTTCTGGAATTTCATCTTCATCCGTAAACACTTACGCACTACAAGGTAATCTTCCAATTTGTCCTAACAAATTCGCTATAGTTTGACACCCGTACGCTATCCTACTGTGAGCGGACGACATGAAGCGGTGGGCTGAGAGCGAGCGGGATGATAGGTGCAGTCCACCTGGGTGTTTGAAAGAGAGATGCGCACCGGGCTGGGGACCCAGGAAAAAGGTTTCAAAGAGAGGGTGAAAACATTTATTTAGATCGGTTCGAACCTAAATCCACCATCTCTTAGTGTGGAGTCGTCACCTGGATTAGCTCTTTCCAGGAATTAGAGTCTTGTGAGGCTTAACGTCTGGGGGATGGCCCACCAGGACACAGATATTCGGGTTCAGGATAAGTTGCTTATTTCTTATTAGATCACATTATATTACATCTACAGAAAACTGTGTTCTCTTAATTATGCATATTCGCACTTAAGTAGTTTTGAGGTTGAGATGTATGATTTAACGTGCATGCGGAAATCAGTAAATCCATATATCAAGCATTAAGTAAATGCATAAAAGTAAATTTATAAATTACAAAGCTTGGGGGATGCAACTGCCCACCTAATCTATTAATTACAATTCCTATTTGAGTATTGGAAATACCCGAAGGAAGATAAATTCCTAGGCATACATCTAACCTGCATCCACAAAGGTTAGCACGAGATATGGCACGTACGTTCGATTTAATTTTAGCGAGGCCCATGTGGCCTAATTATAATGTTTTCAGTTTAAAGTTTGTTAAAATGAAAAATGGTTCATTTTTATTTACACGTATGTGGATCGATTTTATTAGTAAAAATGACCGCATGGCAATGTGGTGAGAACTGTTATCCGGGAACGCGTTTTAATCCCTTCGTCGGACTGACCTAAAAAAATATTTAGAAAGATAAATCTAGGCCAAACATGCATAATATAGTCATCGTTTGGGTTAACAATGGTAACGATGTCATTCATATCGTTATCGACTTCCTTGTGAAGGGCAATATCTATATGAATGGCCCGAAGCGCTTCCGTTGCTACTCCGAACTTCAATTAACATATTAACACATTAATAAATCATTTATAAATCCTAAATAATTACAATTTGGAGTTTTTTTTACCCCCAATGATGCATTTCCGAACTCAGAAGGGTCTCAGCGAGTCATTCCGGGCTTAAACGGTTCGAAACGGAGCAAAACAAAGCAAAACTGCATTCTGCCAAGGCCAATATCATTAACGATACTGGTGATATTGTTAATGATATCACCAATATCATTAAAGATATCAGGTGATATTATTAACGATATCGAGTTTCCAAACCTGCATGAAAACACAGAAAATAGCATAAAATAGTAAAAACAAGATCCAAAACATCAAACGATCATAACGTTTGCTATACTTAACCGATTTGGATGATCTTTATCATTATAGAAAGATCAAGATGTATAGAATATTTTTATGTAATCAAAACACTCAAATAGGTTTAAAATCATAATGAAAATCACAGAAAATAGAATGGTGCGCAGAAACGGGAAATAATCGAAAATAACCAAAAAGAAAATGAAACTTCAAAAAGAAAAGCATATAAATGTAAGCCCAAATTCTAGGAACTTAGAGGCTTACCCCGTAGGCATGAATCCACTTTTCTTGGTCCACAAAAGTACCCGGAAAGTCCTCCTTGTTTCTTTGGCTCGGTTTTGTGATTTTTGGCGAAAATGGAGAGTAAAGATCTCCTCTTTGCGAGAAGGCTAGGCTTCCGGGATATGGCTTGTATGAAGAGGAAGAGAGGAGGTAGGAGTCCTTCTTCCTTTAGGTTTAGGCTTGAAAACACTTGAAAAACTAAAACTTGTGAGTTTTCGATTTTTTTTGTGAGAGCTCTATACTTGGTTTTTATTCGTTCCTTCTTCTTTTCTTCTTGACTGGAAAAATCTGAGCTCCCCCCTCTTGTTGCTAACTGAATTCAACCCCTTATGGGCACCTTTCAATCCAAAAAGACAAGTCAAATTTTTCCTTTACTTTTTCCATTTTTTCAACCAAAATCCTCATCCCTATGAAAATGTTGTGGATCCAAAGTCCTTAGTGGGATGTGGCTATCTTTTTTCAATGATGAAATCCGAAAAAGTTGTAAAATTTTGAATTTTTGGCTGAAAAAATCCACAAAGTGCAATTTTGGTTCTGTTGTCAATTAAATATCGTTAACGATATTAGTGATATCGTTAACGATATCGCATACAGGCGGGCTTTTCTTCTTTATTTGGGTTTTTAAGGGAAAAGAGGCCTAAAGAAACAAGGTAGATGATTTCCGGACAATTTCAGGACCCTACAAAATGTGACAAGGGAAAAATTACAACTTCATCATTGAACTCGCGAGTCGGGAGTAAAAATCCCATGCTCACAGACTTCCCCTCATGGGATCATTGTTGATATGAGATTGGTATGGTCCCATTATTGAAAAAGCAGCGGGGTTTAGAGATAATACTTGCCCCGTTGCGGTTTGCACTTCCTTGGGGATGATGGCTGGAAGCTTTCTTGGTGCGTCCTTTGGGGATTGGTCTCTTGATGCCCCTGGTGAATGGTGAATAGTAGGAAGTTCATTTGACTGTAAGAAGTCTGAAGATATGGTGAACTGCAGGGAGTTCATTTGATTGTAAGAAGTTTAAAGGTGTGGCGAATTGCAAGGAGTTCACTTAACTATGAGAAGTCTGAAGGTATGGTGAACTGCAGGGAGTTCATTCGACTATAGGAAGTTTGAAGGTATGGAGAACTACAGGGAGTTCATTCGACTGTAAGAAGTCTGAAGATATGGTGAACTGCAGGGAGTTCATTCGACTGTAAAAAGAATCGGGGTAAAAGGTGAATTGTAGGAAGTTCATTCTATTGTAAGAAGTCGGTAGGTATGGTGAATTGTAGAGAGTTCAGTTGACTATAAGAAGTTTGAAAGAAAAAAGTGGTGAATTGTAGGAAGTTCAAGGGGTAAACTATAGGAAGTTCAAATGGTGAACTGTAAGAAGTTCATTAGGCTGTAAGAAGCCAGAAGGTATGGCGAACTATAAGAAGTTCATTTGGTGAACTGTAAGAAGTTTAAGTGTTGAACTGTAAGAAGTTCAAGGGGTGAACTATAGGAAGTTCAAATGGTGAACTGTAAAAAGCTCAAGGTGAGCTGTAGGAAGTTCGAATGGTGAACTGTAAAAAGTTTATTCAACTGTAAGAAGCCTGAAAGGAAGTTCATTTAACTGTAGGAAGTTCATTTGACTGTAAAAAAGTCGATAAAAGATTCAGATTGTAGAAAGTCCCAAAGGGTACGCGGACTGTAGAAAGTCTGCGGTGGATGCCTCTTGTGATTTGACCATGGGTTGACTGTGACCCTTAGAACTACTGGGGAAAGGATGAAAGCCGTGTGCTCCATACCTTTGATGATATGTTTATTGCTGTGAGTCTTCGTTGAAATCCACTGTGGGATGGTTAACCGTTGCGGTCCGAATTGCATGCCCCTTATGAGTTGAAGTGGTACCTGCAAGAGTGAGGAAATTTATTAGGAGATACTTGAAAAATATGAGGCTTCTAAGAAGTTATTCTTTAGGCCCATGATAAGCATGGAAATTTGAGTTTGAGATTTTCAGGGATATCCTGATGACCGCTCCATTGTTTTGGGAGGCTTTTGTGATGTTGTGATGCTTCTTGAAGGATGCTTAGGTAGGCTTGAATTGACTTTAGACTTGAATGGCCATCGTCCTGTTTGTAGGTTCCTCCCGTAGTGGTGGAGGTTCTTGTTTACTAAGGTGGTGTTTCCCCGGTTCAGCATTGCCTTGACCTATAAGTGACATGATGTATATGCATGTATGAATGACTTTATGCATGAATAACATTTATCATATGATGTATGTTTGTTTGTTGCAAGTATCATTGGATTTGGAGTATTGGGCCTGGCCAATAGTAGAAGCTTCATTGCATGAGGGGCCTTTTAGAGGTTTCCAAGTTAATACCTTCTTATGCTGGTGCATGAGTGCCCCCAGGATTTATCTTGTTAGGGATTCCATGGATGACTACCTGAGAGCGATGACCATGGGTTCGTTGAATCAAATTCGAGTTCAAAGCTTGGATCTGGTTTGAGGAAAGTTTGGATGAGTCATTGGTTCTGCACTGTGTAGGCGATGATCATTTGGAAGCCGTTTGTCTGAAGTGTTAGAGGTATATAATGTCATGCATGTATAGTTCCGAGGAGGGGATGATGATTTTGATATTGGTTTGGTTCTAAGTTTTGCATAGATAGCACTTGCGTGTTTTCAATTTATCGAACCTTGTCTTAATTTTTGCCTGGACCGCCCTTTCAGGTTTTCAATCTAGCACCTTATTTTTCTTTCTTTTATTTGTTGTTTTTTTTATGTTCACTTGCGATATTCTACCATTGGCATGCAAGCAATCAAAATAAGCATATGCTTAAAGATTTAGCAAAAATGATAATTCATTGATGAACTTAACAGGGGTATAAATGTTTCAAATGACTTGACTCCTGCCATTGATTAGCCTTTTCAGGTTTTCTAACCAATGTGGTTCTCTCGATGTCCTATGTTTTGCCTGAGCCACCCTTTTTGGGTTTTCAACTCAACGGACTGTTCTTTTTGTGTTTTGGAAAGAAGCCCTAATTTTTTCTCAACTAACAGAGTGTTAATTGACAGGCTAATTAAAAATTTATTTTTTGTTTGTACCACTTTTTATTGATTTATTTCTTTCACCTATGCATGATAGCAATTGTGTAAGACTTGGTAGATCGATCACCGTCCATGTCCATAACTTCAGTTGTGGTCTTGTTCAGCATTTCTGACCAATTGGTTGGTGCTCACGCCGCTTTACTGGCTTGAGGTGTATGTGATGATGAGTCTTGATCATTGGCGTTTCCTTCAATGGTGCGATGATTGCCCCATAAATAGTAGTAAGCCATGCGAAAGAGTTGTCAACAGGTTCAACAATCAAACTCCTTTTATCTTTGGTATTCTTCCATTTGATTTTCCCTTCAATGGTGGTGATCCATGTGATGGAGTTGTTGACGTGTTTAATGATCTGACTCCTTCTTTGTGGCATTGCGTCGGCTATTTAGTCTTATGAATGGCCTTATTCTAGCTCCAATCCTTTAGATCTTTGGATGAGTCAGTGGACGTTTTGTGTTTGGAGATCCTTGTATGATGAGGCAATTGCTATCACGCGTTGTCTAAGTACATGTATTTATCTCTCACTTTCTCTCAAGAGTCAAATCATTTGAAATCATTGTGAGGAATCCATTTATACCCAAATTAATTTCATGAAATGATGTTTCATATGTGTTAAACAATATGTATATGCTTAAGAGAATGAGTGATGTCATTGATAAAATATCAAGCAAATAAACAAAGTTCAATTAAAAATTCAAAAGCCCCGTGGACAAAGTAGCTAAATGCTAAATTATTACATAATCAAGCATGTGTTATTCTAGTGACCTTCCGATTCAAAGTGCTCCAGGGATTCAAAGTGCTCCATCCTATCTACCTTCTCAAACACTTCTTGATAGCTCGAGAAGATGTCTTATCCAAATTTGTTCCTGTATGATGGAAATGCACCATCCAGAAGCTTGGTTATCATCTCTGGTAGAGTTAAGCGAGCCTGAAGCCTGACCTGTGTGGCCATCCAGCGTGCATAGTAGGATTTGAAGTTCTCACCCTGCTCCTGCCTTATAGCTTGCAGATGTTGCATCGTGGTTTCCATTTGAGAGTTGAAACAGTAATACCCTAGCATGGCTTGAGCAAGGCTATTCTAATCTGTAGTTATGTCCATCGGAAGGTGGCTGTACCATTCATTGACTGGGTGGCCTAAGGTGATGACAAAGAGCTTAGCCATTATCCGTTCACTGACCCCTAATACTCTCATCACCGTTTGATAATGCGTTAAGTGAGTGCGCGGGTCACCAGATCCTATGTACTTCTCAAACTGCAGCATTGCGAAGTTTGGGGGTAAGTTATCTTCATACCCGATTGTTGGTTGCGCTAAGTATGAATTCATGACATGACCACTGTGAGTGGCCATGAATTGTTGCCATAGTTCCGCCATTCCTGGTTGTTTGAGGATGGCATTCTTTGTGCTTGGATAAGAGCCATATTGCCCTTTGGGATATGCCGCAAAGTGGGGTAGTTGAGGTGCTCGGAACTGTGAGGCGGCCGACGTATTCTAGTTAGGAACAGGGTGTTGGGTCATTCCTTGGTAGAAAGGCCCTGATACCAATGTCGGCTAGACAAGCTACCCCTGGAAGTATTGGGAAGGATTGGATGAGCTATATCCTGGTTATCCAATCAGAGCCTGGTTCAATTGACTTTGTCCTGCCCTGAACTGAAAAAAAGTAGTTGGGGGCACCATGTGTGAGGTAGGAGGTCCCCTTGTTGGATTGGCATTGTAAAGGGTGGCCTCTGGGTTGGATGCTGTGTTCTGGGCCCTCCTAACATGTAAGCGAATGAGCGATGCTAGCTATTCGCTATTGGCAAAGGCATCTAAGGCAGCTGCAATCTCGGCGCTCACCGACGACTATTGAGAATTTGTCTCGTCAGGACAAGGTGATCCTCCCTCATGCTTTCTTCTTGTGGATTGGCCATAACAGTCCATGGAATTGAATCTGAGTCTGAACTTGAGTCCTCACTTGAGTCAGTGTACGAAACCCCCTCCAGATTGGCCACAATTGGGGAAACGCAGACCAGGAGGTGAGCAAGCGTCTTCCTACCTAAGATACACAAGCAGAGGGTTAGATGTGCATGTAAGATTCATGACATGGCTCATGATGCGAGAAATGCGTGAGATGTTTAATGTTATTGCTGCATTCACAAGGGTTAGTATGCCATGATGAGTAGAAAGTTGTTGTTGAAGGTAAATGGGGTTTGCCAATCCTTTCGAAATAAACCGAGGGGTTTGCCTATTAATTAAGCAGTAATAAGCATTTCAAAATCATCTTTGGGGTTGCATCCTAGGGATGCGAGTTATGTTTGCCAATCCAGTTGAAGCAAACTAACCATGACTAAGGTTTACCGTACTGCTCAGGTGGCAATAAGTAAGAGGAATGCCATTTTGGCAGAAAAAAGGTAGTAAGTTTGCCAATCTAATTGAAACAAACAAATAGAAAATGATAAAAGGGGTGTGTATTTAATAAGTGGTATGTCTGCCAATCCAGTTGAAACAAACTATCCATGATTAAGGTTTACTGTACTGCCCAGGTGGTAATAAGTAAGAGGAATGTCGTTTTGGTGAGAAATGGGGTAAGTTTGCCAATCCAGTTGAAACAAACTAACAATGTGTACTGTATTGCCCAGGTGGCAATAAGTAAATGAATGTCATTTTGGTGAGAAATGGTGGTGACTTTTCCAATCCAGTTGAAACAAAGGAACCGAAAATGAATAATGGGGTTGCGTATTAAACACATTTTTGGCTTTGAAAGTTAACCTCCAAGGGTTGTTTTCAGTGAGTCCAAATTTGAGTAAAACAATGTGTTATACCCTACGGCTTGGGAATTCATTATTTCAAGAGGTTTGAGTGCGAAGGCATAGTCGTGGGTGGACCTAATCTTAGGTGACGTTGTCATATCGCGTCTTCCTAACTCTAGGTATACGATGCTAGGCTAATGACATGTGTGTGTATAATTCATGTTTACACAACAAATCATGGGTTAGCATGATGCTTTTCGCAAAATAAACATAGTGATGTGATGGACACATAGCACATAACACACAACATATCACTTCCAACCTTATGTCTCCTGTGTATGAGGGTTTTCGACTAGTCTCTATCCTAAATTTTGGTTCATCTTAGTATCATGAAGATACTAAGGAACGCACCTGCAGGCAAATATAATGCATGGTCATTTGTGGGGTAACACCTTAGGGAAAATGCCTATGGGTTATTTACATGAGGGTTGTGAACGGGTTGTTGATACTAAGATACACTCCAAGCCTCTAATGAGGGAGGTACATGCGATATTGCAATAAGTGTTCCACCTGCTAAGCGCCTTTCGATCACCAGGGGGTTACGAAGGATACTTTTGCAAGCTTCACGGTAATAGGGGCATCTTAGACTTATGGGCTAATCCCTTCTATTGCAATGCAAAATTATAAATATGTCATAATTAAGAGAAAAATGGAATAATGTGATCAATAATTTTCGGCACTTATCCAAAATCTAAAACCTTTAAAAAATAAGTTTTTAGAAAAATCCCCAGCGGAGTCGCCACTGTGAGAGGACGACACGGAGCGGTGGGCCGAGAGCGCGCGGGATGATAGGCGTGGTCCACCGGGGTGTTTGAAAGAGAGATGCGTGTCGGGTCAGGGACCCGGGAAAATGGTTTTGAAGAGAGGGTGAAAACGTTTATTTAGATCGGTTCGAACTCGAATCCACCGTCTCTTAGTGTGGAGTCACCACCTGGATTAGCTCTTTCTAGGAATTAGAGTCTTGTAAGGCTTAACATCCGGGGGACGGCCCACCAAGACACAGAGATTCGGGTTCGGGATAAGTTGTTTTTTCTTATTGGATCACATTATATTACATCTACAGAAAACCGTATTCTCTTAATTGTGCATATTCGCACTTAAGTCGTTTTGAGGTTGAGATGTATGATTTAATGCGCATGCGGAAAGTAGTAAATCCATACATCAAGCATTAAGTAAATGCAGGAAAGTAAATTAATAAATTACATAGCTTGGGGATGCAACCACCCGCCTAATCTATTAATTACAATTCCTGTAAAATTATTGGGAATACCCGAAGGAAGATAAATTCCTAGGCATACATCTAACCTGCATCCACAAAGGTTAGCACGAGATATGGCACGTACGTTCGATTTGATTTTAGCGAGGCCCGTGTGGCCTAATTAAAACGTTATCGGTTTAATGTTTGTTAAAATGAAAAATGGTTCATTTTTATTTACATGTATGTGGATCGATTTTATTAATGAAAATGACCGCATGGCAATGTGGCGAGGACTGTTATCCGGGAACGTGTTTTAATCCCTTCGTAGGGGTGACCTAAAACAATATGTAGAAAGATAAATATAGGCCAAACATGCATAATATAGTCATCGTTTGGGTTAACAACGGTAACGATGTCATTCATAACGTTATCGACTTCCCTATGAAGGGCGATATCAATATGAATAGCCCGAAGTGCTTCCGTTGCTACTCCGAACTTCAATTAATATATTAACACATTAATAAATCATTTATAAATCCTAAATAATTATAATTTAGAGGTTTGTTACCCCCAATGATGCATTTCTGAACTCAGAAGGGTCTCAGCGAGTTATTCCGAGTTAAACAGTTCGAAACGGAGCAAAACTGCATTCTGCCATGGCCAATATCGTTAACAGTATTGGTGATATAATTAACGATATCAGGTGATATCGTTAACGATATCGAGTTTCCAGACCTGCATGAAAACATAGAAAATAGTAGAAAATAGCAAAAACAAGATCCAAAACTTCAAACGATCATAACTTTTGCTATACTTAACTAATTTGGATGATCTTTATCATTCCAGAAAAGCTCAGGATGTGTAAACTATGTTTATGTAATCAAAACACTCAAACAGATTTGAAATCATACTGAAAATCGTAGAAAACAGAATGGTGCGCAGAAATAGGAAATAACCGAAAATAACCGAAAAGAAAATGAAACTTCAAAAAGAAAAGCATATGAACGTAAGCACAAAATCTAGAAACTCAGATGCTTACCTCGTAGCCATGAATCCACTTTGCTTGGTCCATAAAAGTACCCGAAAAGTCCTCCTTGTTTCTTTGGTTCGGTTTTGCGATTTTTGGCGAAAATGGAGAGTAAAGATCTCCTCTTGGCGGGAAGGCTAGGCTTCCGGAATATGGCTTGTATGAAGAGGAAGAGAGGAGGTAAGAGTCCTTTTTCCTTTAGGTTTAGGCATGAAAACACTTAAAAAACTAAAACTTGTGAGTTTTCGATTTTTTTTTGTGAGAGCTCTATACTTGGTTTTTATTCGTTCCTTCTTCTTTTCTTCTTGGCTGGAAAAATCTGAGCTCCCCCCTATTGCTGCTAACTGAATTCAACCCCTTATGGGCTCCCTTCAATCCAAAAAGACAAGTTAAAGTTTTCCTTTACTTTTTCCATTTTTTCAACCAAAATCCTCATCCCTATGCAAATGTTGGGGATCCAAAGTCCTTAGTGGGATGTGGTTGTCTTTTTTCAATGATAAAATCCGAGAAAGTTGTAAAATTTTGAATTTTTAGCTGAAAAAGTCCACAAAGTGCAATTCTTGTTCTGCTGTCAATTCAATATCATTAACGATATTACTGATATCATTAACGATATCACATACAGGTGGGCTTTTCTTCTTTATTTGGGCTTTTTAAGGGAAAAGAGGCTCAAAGAAACAAGGTAAATGATTTCCGGAAAATTTTAGGACCCTGCAAAATGTGAAAAGCTAACAAGGGAAAAATTATAGCTTCATCATTGAACTCGCGAGTCGGGAGTAAAAATCCCGTGCTCACACCTACCAGGATCAATTGTGGTAGACATAAGAGTCCCCATCATAATTCTTGATACGTCCACAGGTAAGCCATTCCAAACTACTTCCAAGACAAACATTTCTTCAGGAACGACTATGTCAGAACTAGATTTACTGAAAAGCGCACTACTTAGATAAAAGTGTAACTCGAGCAAATAGGGGTCTCAGATCCACCGACTATAGGTGGAGTCCTTTTTGTATTCATCCTTTCCAGTAAGGTGATTCCATGTTGGTAGTGGATCCGAACTAGGAAGCATTTTGTAGTAACAATCTTTTGGGAACCCCAAATTCTGCTCTAACTTCTTCCTTGATAATTTATATTTCTTTCCTTGATGTTGATACTCCAAACAATTTATCTTAGAATTCATCCATACTAACGAAATCAGCATTTCCTTGCAGTTATCTTCACTATTCCCAATATTCATAAAGGAATAGAGAACGAAGTTTAGGATTCCAAGGTAATACATTACCCTTTCATAGATTTATAATTAAATGAAACTATTCTTATGAATGACATAAGAATTAGTGAAATCTGCATCTCTGATGGTTTCGAAATGATCACCTTCCTCTCGAGAGAGAGAATAGGAAAAGGTGTTTCATACAAGTCTTGCAGTTCTGAAGGAGGAATAAGAACAGATTTGTTTGAGTGAACCATTTTGATGAAAATTTTTGATTGATTTCAATGTTTAGAATAGATATTTTTAATTGAAAGAAAAGGAATTTCCAATATCGAAAGTGAAAATTATGAGAATCGCACCCTATATGTAGAATTTGAGAGAAACTGTCGAAAAACTGCTCAAACTGCTGCAGTTTTCGCTCATGTCGCGATCGTGATCCTAGGTCACGATCATGAGTATACTAAAAGCAAGAAACAAAAAGTTTTAATTAGGAATTCATGAGCGTGAATGGGAAAATTTTCTATTTACCAAGAATTAAGATGAAATATTATGACGTATCACCTCCAAGATGATTATTTCATAATCTTTTCATATCTAGAATAAGATTAGAAAGTTGTATAATCAGGAAATGAAATAAATAGATATAATTAATCTCTAGAACGCACTTGCCTTCCCTAGATAATTTGATATTTAGAACGCTATTGCCTTCCCCGGCAACTGCGCCAAAAACTTGTTCGCCACTTTTCTACTAATAAGTTTAATAATTTTTTCGCAAGATTTGGCTATGTATTAATGGCGCCAAAAACTTGTTCACATAAAGTATAGGTGTTGTCAGTACCTCTTATCAAATAGAAAAATGATGATAACTGCAAGTATACAGTTGCGATGTAGTTTTAAAAGATATCGAACCCACAGGGAAGGAACCAAG